>PVHY01007712.1:25066-65788 GCA_004024945.1 Uropsilus gracilis | reverse complement strand
ACTAATTTATCAAAGCAGAGTGTAAGCTTAGTTGAGGGCAAGACTTTTATTCACTGCTATATCTCAAGAGCATAAATCAATTCTTGACTTCATAGTTGGTTCTTTCAAGTTATTGTGAGTGAATGAGAACATGAACAAAAGAATGGATGGATGGATGAATGGATAAAGGAGTTATCAACACCCTTATTTAAAGGTAGTCATAATAAATGCAAGATCAGATTGTTGTCATACCTTATCTTATTTGCAGTATAATATACAATTTGATAAACTATATCTGATTGATTGTCAAGGACAGGATTTTAGTTCTTTTCAACTAGACCTTACAATTGTATATGAAGAGGTAAAAGTAAGGCAACTTTTCAAGGGAAAGTTGCTGAGGGGAAACAATTAACTTATGTAGACACCGTGATGACTTTCTGAAGCAAGCAAGCAGTGTTTTTACCAAGTAGCATCTAATTAAGGCTCATTCCTACAAATCTTGTAGGATAACATCCCTTACACAACAGTTCGATCTTGTAGTACAAACTGTCTTCTTAACATATTTTTA
Source organism: Uropsilus gracilis (assembly GCA_004024945.1). Classification (NCBI taxonomy): domain Eukaryota; kingdom Metazoa; phylum Chordata; class Mammalia; order Eulipotyphla; family Talpidae; genus Uropsilus; species Uropsilus gracilis. Next base: position 65,241 of record PVHY01007712.1, on the reverse strand, counting down.
CAACTGTCATTTATTTCTCATATAAATAAACACAAGGTCTCACTACAAGCTGGAAGATGTTTCAGAGATCATTTGGGTCCAATGGTTCCCAATTCAATTGAATGTTAGGAGGAGCTGAGGAGTCTGTTAAATCTACAAACCCAAACCTAGGACATAGAATATCAGAATCTGGTGGTGGAGACTTCAGAACAACATTATTAACAGGCTCACCTCTGAACTCTGTTCAATCTTATTGAGTCACTGTGAAATACTAAATTTGTTGGATACTTTTGGTTATTGTTTTACAAATAGTAACACTGTTGTATATAAACTTTGAAAGAAAATAAAAAACAGAAACGAATACCAACTTAGATAGTGGTTCTCAATCTGATAAACTAAAAGCACTTGGAAAACTTTTATTCCAATAGCTAGGTTCTCCTCCAACCTAATTAAATCTGTGTTTCCAGACAGAAGCAGTGGTATTGCCACAGTGCTATACCTTGTGTAGCCAGAATTGAGGAACCTAATATAAAAGAAAAAAATACCAAGAAACAGAGAACCTATATTTGCTTTCTTAGGCAGTTCCTAGTTTCTGAATCTTAAAATCACATTGCCAAACAGGAACTCTGAGATCACATCCTACAGAGGTTTTCATGGTTGAGAATATTGAATTCTAGAAAAGCATGCTCAAGGTCAAGCTATTAGTTGGAGACTGACTTAGAAACTAATCTCAGGTCTTATTTGCAAAGTTGGTATAACTTTTACACTACTAAAATATTTGTATCCATTGTATTTCTTTTCATAAACATGACTCTAATGATCTGCTAGGATCTCTTTTAATCTCCTGGTCATACAAGAGCTTAGGCAGTGAATCGCAGGCAGCCTATAAACTAATCACAGCCTATAAACTAATTATAGGCTGCATTATATGGTGGGTCAGGTAGGAAGATCCAGGACACCAGTATACAACAATATTTACCAAACATTCCTGGTCAAAGACTCATGTGGGAAAATAGTTTCTAATATTGAGTCCCAGGTCTCTCTAAGAAAGGATCTGACTCAACAGTTCAGGGAAGGATCTGGGAATATCTAAGTGTAATAAAATGTTTATTTATTGATAGGGTCTACAAATTTGGGAAAGGCTATACTAACATGCTACTGGAATAAATGATATTTTAATACACTTAATTTTCACATAAATGATATTTTTAATACACTTAATTTTTGTGAGTTTTTCAATTTTTAAATAAAAATTTTCAAGTTTTTCTATGATGAATCAAATAGAAATAATTTAGACTTTCCCAGCCATGTGGTCTAATTTGCCCTGCCTTTGTAGTACAAAAGTATTCACAGGTAGCACAGATGAATGGAAGTAGCTATACTACAATTCAACTATTTACAAACACAGGTAAGGAGCTGGTCCTAGTGCACACATTATAATTTGGCATCCTGTTGTTTGAGATATTTATCAAAAAATAAATTTTAAAAGGTATCATTCAGAAATATTTGCTTATAACAAAAAGTAATAGTGACTTAAACAAATAAGGGTTTATATTACTTCACATAACAAATTTAGATTTAAGTGTTTTCTGATGCTAGTTTAGCAACTGAATAACTTCTTGGAAGCAGCAGCATCTATCTTCAGAAACCTCCAAAGGACAGCTTATTTGTCATTGCTAGATTCGGGCCATATATCTGTACCACTTTATGATTAAGCTCACATTCCAGAAATTCAGGAAATTCTGTTTAAAATATGTGTGTGGTAGTGGTGGGGGAGGGTGCAGGGAGGAGGTGTTGAGCTCCTTTAACAAGGAATAAAGTTGGGTAAATAGTATCTTTAGGCAGGTCTACCAGTGTCTTTAGGCAGGTAGACCAGTGTCTACCTTAATGACTTTGGCAATATGACTTGGACATGATTTCTTTTTATACATGCAGTTTAATAGGTATATTCTCCCCCTCCCCAAGAGAGAATAACCAGAAAGTCACATCTAGCTACCATATCCAAATCCTAATCTAAAATTTCTAGGTGATGTCTTATCTTCTTCATTTGATCAAGATGTGTTTTTACAAATATGAATATTTTCTCTAAAGAACAGGTTATCTGTGCTTCTAACATATCTAATATAAATGGGGGAAAGCCTAAATAAATAGTTAATACTTGCCAATATATAGCCTATTCTATTAGAAAAGAGTAACAAAAAGTGGCTATCTCCTAAATGAAAAAATTTCCTGAATTAAGTCAATCTGACAGTTCCTAGTTCTGTTTGTGAAAATATCTCCCCTTTTCTTCCATATCCTCTTTCTTCTAGTTAGAAATACTTTAATCAGCTGGACACAGTGGCTCGTGCCTGTAAGCTTCAGCCTATGAAGTGGCCGGGGCTAGGGATCGCGGTTTCGAGTCCCACCTGGGGCCCATAGTGAGACTTAGTCCCAAAAAAATAGCTGGGCATGGTGGTGCGTGCCTGTAATCCCAGCTACCTGGGCAAAAATAGCGAGACCTACTCTCAAAAAAAAAAAAAAAAAAGTACTTTAATCAGTATTTTGCCACTACCTATATCTGAAATGAGCATTCAGGGCAAGACATATTTTTTCTAATTTTTGCAACCCCTGTGTATTGGTATCATTTCAGATGCTTAGGAACTGCCTTGGAAGCTTAACAATTACATATAGTTGCCAGCAATAATCAGGGTACCTTTAACAATAATGTTCCTCTCAAAACCTAGTAGATTTAATCTATTTCCTTCTGGTCAATTTCTTACATTAGCAACCACAGCTAAAGATTTTGTCTAGACAGAGTATTTAAGGATGAGAATTTTTGTCTCTCTGATGCTAGCTCCTGTGCTCTTCCAAATCCTTTGGCATTTAACACACATAATCAGGTCTTTGTGGTAAGACTCTCCAATTTTATCATATTCAAGTATGCCACTTTCTTGTTTGTGCTTATTTTAATTTGGGGTATCAAAGGCAACTTCTTCAGTGCTGCAACAATATTAATTGTGGGGTTTGTTCATTTAGATGGGTCATAGGTATAGAGTACTTCTCTAGTATAGTCATATGTTCTTTCCTCTCTACTTAGAGATTAGCTGTCTAGCTTAAGTTTGCATCTACTAGCAGAATTTATTCACTAACAGTCACTAAAATAAGCTAATACATAGAAACATCCTAACTTTTTTCTTCCATTTCCCATGGTACAGTTCTCTTGTTGAACATGTGATCACATTCTAAAATATATCAGGCAAATAATTGCTTAAATCTTCTTTGGTCCAAATTTTTCAACTTAAGGTCTTTGGGTCCTCAGAATCACTCTTACATCTTAAAGTATCTTACTATAGCATTCCACTTTCAGGACCCAAATTTAGTATCAGTTGGCCATGATTTAACTTGTGAATCACCAAAACTAAATTAATGATATGTAGCATTTTTGTTACATAAGAAGTACAGATAAAAAATGAGGAGTCACATTGGTTCAAAGATATCAAAACTCTGACTTACATTATCTGTGATTCTTTTGGCTTCCTCTCATGGTCACAAGATGGCTGCAGCATATGATCAACACTCAAAGTCATGCAGATAATTTCTCCTCAGTTTTGGTCTTTTATAAAAATTAAATCTTCTCCAAAGTTAGCAGACTTCTACTTAAATCTCATGGTCCAGAATTGGATTATAAGCTTGCTTACCCCTAAATCCGTGGCTAGAATACTTTTTCTTAAAATCAAAAGCTCTCAGCTTTAAAAACAAAAACAAGAAAACACTGAGATACAAAGATTAGGAAATATCTTTGAATAGTCAGTCAATGGTGCATGTCACAGCAATGTTACCAATAAAATAGGTAGGAACCTCAGGGGAATTTTTTTTTAATTAAAATAAAAATAAGTTAAACCTCATATTTGTTTTCCAGGTCTTAGCATATTGCAACGTACAAATAGAAGTTGCACCAAAAATCCCTAAACAAGCTATATTTGTTTTCTATTACTGTATAATGGATTACCATGACCTTAGCAGCTTAAAACAGCACTCCTGTATTATTTCAAAGATTCCTAGGTGAGAAGCCCAGGTGGTCTTTATTGGTTTATCTGTATAAGGTCTCACAAGGCTGAAGTGAAGAATGGGCTCTGGGGAGGAATCCACACACTGGTTCATTCAGATTGTTGGAAGGATTTATTTCCTTATAGTTGTAGGATTGAAGTCAATGTTTCCTTGTTGGCTGTCACCTAGGGTCACTCTCAACTCCGAAAGGCTGATCTCTGATACTTGTATGGGCTAGCTCCATCATCAGATGAGATTGAACAAGTTCAAGGTGGTATGGCTGAGGGACAGGACTGTCAATCAATTAAAAAGATGGGAGCACTTTAGAAATCAAGAACCATTCCTCATGACAAACACAAAAGCACACAAATTGAAAGTTCCATTGATACATAGCCACGAACCAGCCCCAGAGTCTTGTTTTATTTTAATTCTTTGCCACTAAGCTTCCAGATACCTTAGAGAACTTAAGTGCATTTATGTCTGATGTACATGTGTTACTAAAGGCCACATAGTCTCTTCTCAGGAATTCTTTAAATACAAATTGGCTTCAGAATTATTTCTTGATTTCACCTGCATATCTTCATTTTAAATCCCTACATCAAAGATGATCCAGAAAAATTATAGAGCAAGCACATATTTGAATACAAGGTAAGAAGGGGAGGGAGAATTAATTTTAAAGCTTCTAAAGAAAACAGAATGAGATAATAAAGAGTGTTGGACTTCAACTAGTGACTGGCACATCTAATGAGAAATGGAGATGAATAAAAATGGAATAAAAACAGTAGAGTTGTGACTTTTATCCTCATTTTAGAAGCAAATATTTTTATAAACAACTTTACAAGGAAATCTGGATATAAAAGGGATAACATTAAAGATTCCTTGGTTGAATAAAGACCTGAAATTCAGGGGTTAGTTCAATATTTAAATCCAATTTAACCTCTATGTTGTCCCTCAAATATCTCCATGGACCCTGAAGACATCCTTGAAACATAGTTGAAAATCACAGAACCGAAACACAGAACCATCTTATGGGTAAATTACCTAAAAATTTGACCCCACATAAATTACTTAATTTACAACTGGCAGGTAGGTAGTATAAGTAATAGCTAGAAGTGTTTTGCCAAAGTCACCTCAAGTTCAATATTTCTTATCATTTTCCCAGGTGACAGATGGTAGAACATCAATGTAAGGGAATAAAGTGAGCAGCACCTTAGGAAACCAACTGATAGATACATTTAGCACAAATTTTAAAAAATGTAGTAAAAACTTGAGTGATTTTCTTTTCAAGGCAAGTAAAGATAAATCTGAGGAGAAAAAAATGTGCAAACTTTCCCTGATTGTCCAATTTATTTTTTTATACTGTTGAATAATACATGCATATTTGTACATATGTATATATTTGCAAACCGCTTCAATTTTTTTTTTTTTTTGGAAAGAGGTGAGAAATGGAGATTTGGGAAGGAGAGAGGTAAGATTGTGTCTTGGCAAACTAGAAATGGAAAAGCTATGTGTGGTAATACAGACAAAGTTCCAGGGATCAAGAGAAAGAAATTCTGGGGGAACTGAGCCACTCATTGATTAACTCTATTAAATACCAACTTTGTGCTACAGACCCCCATGCCAGGTTCTATGAATACAAAGATAAGAGTGCTGTGCAGGTGACATCTATGAGCTACTAAACAAGGCTGCCATTTTGAAGAATCACAAATAGTGTCCTCTAGAGTTGTGCAGTGAGGTGGCTGTGGGTGGGCAAACCAGACTTCAATGATGAAATGAATAAGTCCTTTAAGAGTCATGAACTTTGTGGGAGCAAAGAGACAGAGTGGCTAAGACTGCCTGGCTGAGTCAAGATGTCCTGACAGAGAAGGGAATTTCTGAATTGACCTAAGAAAATGAGTAGAGGATTGGCAGGCAGATAATAGGGGAAAGTCTGCCAGATGCTGATCCTGTGTCAGACACAGAAGCCTTTTCTGATTCCTAAAATCATGGCAGGATACTTATTTTAAAAAAATTAACATACAGAATAATTAAGTGACTTTCTTAAAGTCACACTTTCATGACTTAGAAGTAAACAAAGTCTCTTCCCTTTTCCCTTTCAGTACTAAGAGCAACCAACACAGGCTTCTTCTCTAAATTGGTTGTCCCTCTCACCATTTAAATTAGCTGGAAATAAAGTCTCAGTGACTAGATAATCAAGGTATGATCCTGGGAAGCATGCCAATAGATTCTACTCAATGAGAGCTGTTCCAATAAACACAAAATTGAATTTAGTTCAAATAGGTAAAAATAATGAGTCATTAACAATAAGAATGTAACTATTCTTGATAGGAGAGCCAACTAACTCTAAGTTGTTTGACCTAAAGATACTCTGACGCTGACGAAAGGCAAGGTAGGATTTAATATATTCCTTTCTAAAGTGATGCAAACGTTTGAAACCCATTGTTATATTTTCTTTATCTGGCTCCTTGGTCATTAGTGGATCTGATGAGACTGACTTTACCTTCAAAAGCTAGAATTTCTGCATAAGCTACAGGATGTAAAGTGTTCATACTTTAAGTCTATAAAGATGATTTTGTTATAAAGATGGTTTTACAATCTTACCTTTGAAGGGGATAGAGCAGTAGGGTTTCCTCCCAGAAAATTTTACAATATATTCACACCATCCAGAAACATCAACTGCTGTGGAGAAACCCTAGATAGAAATTTCCAATATAGCCCCTCTATTTTATCCTACTTTTCCTTCCTTCTGAATCGGACCAGGAAATCAGAAGAAGCGGCCAGGGAGGTGGTGGATGACTCCCAGGGATTACAATGATCTGAAATATATATATATATATCAAAAAATAAATTAAAAAAAAATTAGAAACCACCAGAACAAGTTAGCTATTTAGTGAAATTTTTCACTGGTTGCAGTGCCTCTTTGGTTCAGGATTAAAAATCTAAACATGAGAAAGGTATAAATAATAATTAGCCTCCAACTTCCTCAATGATAGCACATGAACTGTTGCAGAAAGATCACAGTCTACCAGCAAACTCCAGAGCCACGGTCTGCTTTCTTCCTTCCCTGACAGAGGTACACTGGACTGAAAAGAAGCTAGTTTTCTTTACCAGCTGCTGAGTATAGAGAGGAGTGTGCCTTAAACTTAAGCATCCTTAAAAACTGGACTTACAGACTTAGTAAACAGTACAAACTGAGGAAGGCCTATAGACTGACATTTTAACCCTTTATAAAGTAATTTAAACAATGTTTCTAAAAGGTAGAATTTTCTTAACTCCCATGATTTATCATTGGAGCTGATGGTAAATTTGCTGGCTGTATTGAAATCATCCGTTTTATCGTTTAAACCCCTTTCAACATACTTTAAGAAGTGTATGGTGTTTCCCATGAGAATGCATATAACATTATTAAATTCATGGTCTCTGAAGTGAGACCACCTTGGTTTAAGTTTTACCACCTCCCTACCTACCTCATACAAATCACTAAGTCTTTCTAAACCTCTAGTTCCCTCAACCTGTAATATGAGAGATGTAATAGTATCTCCTTCACATGTCTGTAGTGAGGACTAAAGGAGGTGGGCTGTGCAAGTCACCTGGACCTAACTGGACCTAACGTATGGCACCAAAAGTCTCAATCAACTATTTTTCTCACTGTACTATTGATAATTGCACTCTAACTTGGAGGTGGCGAGAACTCTGAGAGTGCTTAGGTTTTAATATACTTGCACTCTGCATTTATTTTGAGCTGCTCATGTTAATAGCAGCATAATTTTTCTTTCTTCTTTCACTCTTAGTGTTAGAAAGCCTTAAGCAATGAACTGCAGTAGCTACTGCAAGAAAACAAAAAGTGTAAATATATGCAAGAAAATTTGAGAAGAGGAATAAACAAGGAAAAAATAAAGATTAAAAAGATTTGCAAAATAATCAAACAGTGGACACTATGTTTAATAAAATTCTAACTATTTATAAGAATCATTAAATAAGGGGAAAAGTAATGAGCCAAAAGGTTGCTCTCCAGGTCTGTCTACCTCCCTCTTCATCAGTAGCAAGGAATCACAAACTATCATGAACTGAAGTAACTTCCACCTGATCAGTCCCAGGTCCTAGATTTTACCACCGAGAAATGGATCAAGCTTCACATGAATCTCCATAAAGTGCCCAATTCATGAACTCATCTAGATAGTCTAGATGAATCTAGGTAGAAGTAAACGCACTGAGATTAAAAGGGGGGAGTGGGAGAACTTGGAAGGAGGTAAAATTTTAACTGTTATCCCTGAAACTCAATGACCAACAGTTGGCTGTTACTGGCTGTCCTTAATTTCAACATTTTTTTCTTTTCTAATGACAAAAACATTCCCTGAGAGGGAAATGACTTATGACTTCAGAAAATGCTTGATAAACAGCCAATCATTCTGTCTCCAGCTGTGTAGTCAACTAATTGTATAAATGTTTGGGAGGTTCTACTTGAAACTGTGGTTTCATTTCAAAGCAATCTAAAAACTAGGGTGGAGGTGTCAGAAACCATATATCTTTAAATGTTTCTAAAATAAAAGCACAAAAAGAAGGTTCACAAGTAAAATAGGTTTAAGAAAAGTTAGGAATCCAGTTTATATAGGATTGTAAAAGATCAATGATTTGAATGTAAGGAATTCCATTTTCTAATGTTTAATTTAGCTGTGAATCATTATGAAACACTAACAAGGGTCACAGGCACCTTTCAGGTTTCAGTTTCCCCTCCTGTAAAATGAAAACTTTTTAATTGGACAACCCACATTACTTCGAATATGCTTGCAGAGACTCAGAGAAAATCATGAATATACATTAATACTAAGACAAGGGATTCCCTATGAGAAAGATCAGACTATGAACAACAACAAAAACACATTTGGATACTATTGGCTACATCAAATTAAAGTGATTTACTTAAAGGTATTGGAAAGAAAAATCTGTGACTTGAATGGTAATAAAAAGAGATTTCAATAAGAAAAGATATAAAATTACAGAGATTTGGTGACTCTTGTTTACTTGGTAGAATTAAAATGTTCCCCCTTCATCCTATAAGGGAAATCCTTGGGAAGTTAGTGACTGTCGCCATCTGTTCAGTAAAACGTGCATTAACATAATATTTTCCACATGTTAAGGTTTTTTTTAATTTTGAAAACAAATTAATCTTTTCCTAGCCAAAATGTTTTACTACAACTATTGTCAAAGGGAATTTTTCTCCCACTCCTCCCTGGACCTGGACTCTACCACCAAATCATGCGCATTTTCTATGGCAATGCAATGAGAAAAAACTAATTACTTGACTCTTTTTCAATTCATAAGTCTATATTTCCTAAAACTGTGGAACTCCTGTTTTGAATCTTGCTGATAGTTACTAAGTTGTATCTTTCCATTTGCCTCTTCAGAACACCAGTGTGGACACCCCACACATTTCAACAATAATTTGAGCAAGACCAAGCATACCATCATGACCTGGGTACCACTCTTGGTCATGCCATGGCAACCAATCACAGTTTTCCCTACATCTTTCTCCCATCTCCACTTCTCTAATCAATGCAGTCTGTAAGCAATTCCAGACAACAGTGCAGTCAACCAACTACTGCTTGCCAAATCCAACTCTGTGCCCAATAATGTCAAAAGACACAAAAAATGTGGACAAACAGACCTCAATATACATTCCTACCCAAGAGAAATGCACAGACTTGTTGGAAAGAAGATAGAATCATTACAGAATAAGATGTAAAAATACAAAAAAAAAAAAAACTGGTAAAGATGATGATGATAATATTGGTGTAGGGTATCAAATTTAACTTCTTTGTTTCATCTGTATCTTCCCTTCTACATTCCTAAACATTGACTGGCCAGTGGGAAATTAACTTTTTATCCTGTTTTGTTTAAAGTTTAGTCAGATCCAAAACTTTAGCAGTCCCTTTAGGTAATACTCAGCTACATGATGCACATTTTCCTAAAGATAAAATCTTAGAAATTAGCTGCCTTGTCCATTTGGTCAAATCTTGTGTACCTTTGAGCAAATACTGGTAAATATGTGATCTTTGAAAATATTATTCTCACTCTAAAAGCTATATGCATTTCTACCTAGATTCAATACCCATAACAATGAAAACATTGAGTGATATGCTTATAATAGGTGTATAGATCAAACACTAGTTATTATTAAATAAGTATACTAAGACCCAAAGAGTTTGGCAACACATGAGAGTAATGTTATAGCGTGAATTATGTACCCTAAAAAACTCATAAGTTGAAATCTTAACCAATAGATTCAGAATCTAACTGTATTTAGAGTCATTAAAGAGGTAAGCGAAAATGACATTTAAATTAGGGTGAGCCTTAATTCACGATAACTGTGTCTTAAGTAAATATGGACACTGATAGGTACAGTGGAAAGACCTGGAAATACATATGGAGGAAGTGGTCATGAGCAAACCATGCAGAGTCTCAAAAGACACTAACCCTGACAACACCTTATCTGGTTTCCAGAATTGTGATTATGCCACCCAGCTTTGGGTTCTATAACAAATAATACAAAGCAATTTCTAAAAAACACCTCTCTGTAAATGGTAAAAGAAGAGAGGATTTTGTTGTTACTATTGTTGCTTTTCCTGTTTTTCCACTGATACCAGTTTTTTACCACTCAATGGAGTCTGGCAAAATGTTCAATATTTTATTGAATTCATGAATGAATATTATCTTCTTAATTGTTTAAGCTATAACTTCAATGAATTTTACCACTCTAAACAGAAAATCCTATGGAAAAAGTAGCATTCTCGTTTAAAAAATATTTTTACATTTGTATGCTAAGTGATTTCTAGTTATTGCTTTAAAAAAAAAAAAGTGAAGATCAAAATAGCACCAAATCACAAAAGTCATTATTTCTACACATATTAATGACTTATTGCCATAAGGAAAGGAGTAAATTATTAAGTAACTACTAACAGTATTTTATTCACATTTTTGTTATGCTTTAGAGTTGTCCTAAGGTTCAATGCCTTGTCCTTTTTTTCTATCACCTCTTTGATCTTTTCCAAATCCCACTGAAGTTACTGGAAGTACAATTATCTCCATTTTATAAATGGAGAAAGTAAAGTGTCAAATCAAGGCATATTCTCCAATATTGGATAGGAAGAAAAGGCAGTTCAGCCAGAATGAAGGCAGCTGCAGTGGCAGAAGAGCTTATGGAGAGCAGTGTCTGCACACCATTGCCTCCACAGTTAGATCTGATGCACTGTATAGCACCTTTGAACCTTTTTACACTATCTCCAAAAGGGTTTGGTTCCTGAAGTATCACAGGACCTAAGTAATTACTTGTTGAGTATCTACTATGTACAGCACACTCTTATAAATCCTAAGGATACTATAGTGAACAATAGGCCAAAAAAAAAAATGGCCTGTATTAATGTATGTGGGGTGGGGAGGGTCATTCAGATAACCAAAATATGTTTCTAATATACATATGGTTCATCAGTTTATCTCAGAGTTCCTCCAAATGCCTTTAAATTTCTTAATAATTGAGAGTTTTAAAAGTATCTTCTGTTAAGTTAATGAAAGTCCCTTTTTGGAAAACACCTTGGGGTGGGGGGAGTTCCTAGGAAACCAGCCTCATCAGGGAGTGGGACTTTCAGACAGGTCTTCTGATTTCCTTAGAGGGAAGGAGTAGAAGTGGAGTTCAATTGTCAGTGGTTAGTGATTCAGTCAGCTATACCTATGTAAGGAAGCTCTCATAAGAGTCCAAGAAGAAGGGACTCTAGAGAAGTCTGGTTTGGTTAGCATATTATTTGCACAAAACCAAGGGGCACCTGGCAACCCCAAACTGTTAAGGGTGCACATTCTAAAAGGGGCCATTTTTGTGCACAAAGGCAAAGGAAGGAGACAATTTTTAATTGAACCAGTGCATAGAGAGAGACAGAGAATGATTTCAGATAGTACTTTCTTAATAAAAACTCCAAATTATCCATCCTCTCATGAGTAAATGCCCAGCCAAATAGGGTTGGGCTGAAGCAGGGCCGCTGAGGCCTGAAAACTTGCAAGAAGTCTAGGGTAACTTCTGACAAAGAACTACAAGAAAGAATAAGGCAGGTTTCAGAGAGCTGGGACAGAAGGAGGGAGACAAAAAGTAAGATATATATCTAATCTACAGTGAGATCAAGGAAATGACTGCCGTTGTCTCTGCCAAGAACCAGGAACATCCTTACCATGTGTCTCACACCCAGATGTCGTGTAAGTAACTCTTCCAAATGTCTCTACCTGTTTCTCCTTCACATGTCTCCTTCCATGTCTCTTTTTAGCAGTACCAGGATGAAACTGAAAGTCAAAAATATGGGAGTCAAACCTACCTGCCTTCTGTGTAATAAGTCCACCTGATCACTCAGCTCTTCCCCTAGTTTCCAGCAGTTCTTCAGTTCAGGATGTCCTTTCATGGTATACTGGGACTCGTAATACATGAGTCCCAGTGGCTATATGTAAGCGGGAGTAAGAAAAATGGCATTTGTCCCCTTTCACAGAGGTCAGTCTATAACAAATATGGAGCTCTAGGGAAGAATGGCCCACCTGGAGAGAATATGGAAGCTGCCCACTCTTTCCCCATACCTGATTCTATGCATCTCTTTCATTTGATTTTCAATTAGTAATCCTTTGTAATATATCAGTGATATAGTGAAAACTGAGTTTCTTGAGTTCTGTGTGCCACACTAGTAAATTAATGGAGCCTGAGACATCCCAGGACCCTCTGGTTTATAGCTAGTCAATCATAAGTACACATAATAATCTGACTTACAACAAGTACCTGCAGTCTGAGGCGAGGATCATGGAACTTCCAATCTGTAGGCAGTGGACAAAGCACCAGCCCACCTGAGACCTAAAACTGGTGTGTGAAGTAGGGAGAAGTCTGGAAGACTGAGTTCATAACCTGCGGAATTTGATGCTACCTACAGGTCTGAAAATTGGTTATTAGCATGTGAAAACCTTAACACCAAAGCAGCCATTGAAAATTGGTCTGGAGGACACACCACCAACTATATATCATGACAATATGGACTTCACAGGAATCTGGAGAAAACCTAGGCAGGATTTTAACCTTCTAGGGGAAGTTGACAGAGCCTTGAGATGATCCTATCTAATATTCTAACATCTAGATGACAATATAAAATGAGCACACCACTAGGAGGGGTATGTGTATATGCATGCACACATGTGTGATGTGTGCATATTTTGATAGTAGAGGAAACAGGTATTGTGGGGCTATTACACATTAACTGTGCAGGCCAGTTTGGTCGTTTCTGTCTTTCATCTAATGCTGTTGCTTAGATGCACCAGAAAGAGAAGATAAGATACATCGTAGGGGTGAGCAAATACAATCTGAAACCCACATCAGTTATAGCAGCCTCTAACCTTAATGATGTGGGTGAAGAAGACAGGGTCCTTAATGATGTGGGTGAAGAAAACAGATGGCCCAACAGTCAGAGAACTTAGAGAACTGCACGTGACTGCTGTCCATATCATTAGTTGAGCCAAGAAAAATCAACAATGTGTATCGATGTGAACTATAGAAGTGCCTGTCTCAACTTTTCAAGTGTAAAAACAGAAAAGTTGTTAATTCAATTACAACCTCTAAATTTGTTGCAAATATATCTCCAGTGGCCTACTCCAACCTAAGACATTTACGGAAAGGGGGCTCTAAAAATCATAGTTCAACTAAGTCAGTTTAGCATATTGCAAGGCCTCAACATTAATAATTCTTTACTATATGAGTTAAATAATTCATCTCCATTTGCAAATGAGAAAAGTGAGATTTTGGTGTGAGATTCTTCCTGCTTAGAGTCACACAGCTAGCAAATGATTGAAACAAATTCTAAAATCTCGATTTTACCTAATTAGGTAACTGTAATCCAAGGAGAGTGATCTATCACTCTTCCGTAGTGTCATCTATGAAAGGTAATCCCCAGTATTGTTAGCTTTTATAATAACCCTGTAAATTGCAAAAACACTGAAATTGTCAGTACTGTCTTATCAACTTTTCCTCTAGAACCTCAAATCAATGTTGTGAGAAGGTAGGTGAGTTTATTATTACATTATACATATGAAGAAAATAATTTTTACTTATACATTCTTAAAAGCACATAGCCAATGACAGTGCCTACTCTGGAACCCAAGTCACCTGATATAGCCCATTATTCCAAATCAAAGTAGTCAGAATTGACAAATCAGCCAGAAAGAAAAGGAAAGATAAAAGACAATAAAGAATACGTAGATCTGGTAGCAATTTTATTTAAAAATTTTGAACACAGTGCCACAAACATGCTCCAAGTCTAACAAATTAATTTACTTATCTCACCTTTACTCTCTTTTCTATGTCAGTAAACAGTGAGACTCAAAACAATTCTCCCTTACCTCAAAGGACTGGCTGTGTGCCAATACTGGGTTCTGAGTCATTCTGAGTTCTGAGAATGGGAGGTGGGCAGTGAACCAGTTCATTTTAGGGGGAAATATTTTAGCTGTGGAGATTTGTAAAACTTCTACCATGGACAAGCAGAGTGTCAGATACTCTGCAGATAGAATCAACAGGAATCAAATGGAGTCTGCAGTCAAACAAATTACAGGATTTAAATAGATGAAATATGAGCATAAGTCTACATACCATAGAAAACCATGAGAGAAATTATCAACCAAGTGTTATGGAATTAGTTAAAGATTTTACTTCTGATTAGTGATAATAAAAGAAGGTTGTGTAGAGTTAGAATTTAAAGATGCTGTCTAAAGAAAGAAGCTATAAAAACATGGAGTCATTTAAGTTGGCTAGAGCATTGAACATGCAGTGTGGAGAAATGTGAAGTACATTTATAAAAACAGGTTGGAAGCAGCAGGTAAAAGGGTAGAAGGGTAAACTGAAGTTAGGCTGTAGTAGGCCTTAAACATCTTAATAAAATACTGAAATTTATATGCAGACAACTGAAGTTCTCAAGCATTTGGGGACAACTTGAGACACTTGGGTTAATTATAACTGCTAAGTTTGAAGAAAAAAATCACAATTAATTAATACTTAATAATTATTTTCAAATCTAGTTAAGTATTATGAAATGAAGAACGATTTATTATTTGTTTTTTAATCAAAGGTAATTTGTGAACTCTGGCAATTGCCCTTCTGACTGAGTGCTTCATTCTCAATGGCAAATGCCTGGGTTTCAACAGAGAAGTGAGAAAAGACAAAATAGGGACAATGTTCTATTGATGATGGGATCCAATACGCAGATTAATTTGCTCAAAGATAATACTGTTTTGTTGACTTCAATTATTGTTTTCTAAAAGCTGACAGTCCTTGGTTGGGAGAGAAATGCCTAGCTAGCCCATCTATAAGTTCCAGTTCAGGGAAAACAAACAGGCAAATCAGTACCCAATTATCTGATGGAGAAAATCCATTACAAGGATGGTTACCTCTGGAAGTATTTCAACAGGAGTCACATCAACTCTTCTCATTTCAATGACTAGGAAAATGAATTATCAGAGACTAGACAGCTCATGAATTATCTTTCCCTGCATCATGCAACAGTCATATGAAAATGATCCAAGTTATAGTGACTGTATAATATTCATACAAAATTTTATCCTCATGGGAATGAAGAAATCAAGTCATTATCTGACAGAATTTCCTAATAAAATTTTCATAGCCTGAGACTATGAAAGAGTAGGGGCAATTTTTAGTTGTTCTCTTAAATATGCATTTCTATGAGTCAAGTACACAAGTACATTAAATATATTACTTTGATTCAAATTAATTTAATCATATTATTTAATTTTATTATGATATTACTGTTATTAAAGTGATTCAACTTTCATCCTGAAAAGTGGAAATTACCCATTCCCAACAATATGTCCCAAAGATGAACGAGCAAATACCTGATTATCCTAATTGCTTGTTAGTCCATTTCCCTCTAGGAATAGAGGGGAATACATATTACATTGATACCCAGCATTTATTTAATTATACATTTTCATGTATTTAGTTATTAATGTTGAATAAAACTGCTTTGTAAATACCATCATTTTCTTTAATGGGCATGAAAAAGCAGAATCAAAACCAGAACCCCAAGTACTGGCAAACTGGAGGATTTTCCAAGAGAGGAAGGAACGGGATGAAACAGTGGTAAGAACACAAGGCCAGTCCGACAGGAGACCAGTTCCCACTCCCCACCACCATTATTCCCCCAAAACAAACAAACTCACTCCCACCCCCCCTCACATTTAAAATGTTTATTTAGTCTTTTCTATTATTCTACTAATACGACACTATTCTCAATCAACTGTTCTCTTTGCCACACATAGGTAAAAATTTTGATACTGGGTACAGAGAACCAGCAAATCAAAACACTAGTCTCCCTCGAGCAAAACTGTTAAAATTACACAGCCTCATCTGACCTTTCTTTTCATGGCAGCAAACACTGTGTCTATCTCAAGCTTTCCCTGAAAATTCATACCAGTGCACAGAGGCCTCCCCGAGGCAAGTAACAAGCAGTATGAAAATGGAACAAATGACCCGCAGCCTCAGTTCTTTGTTTCCAGGAACAAATGGGGTCCACTTCCAGAATCCCTGAGACTAAAAATAATAGGAACTAACTAGTAAGGGGACCTACAGGGTCTAGAAAATAATATCTGTGGACCTGAATGACTTGTCATTATTACATTTTCCCACTGGGACAACATACTGCTTCTTCAGAGTTTACTAGATTTTGCCCAACCTCCTCCACATTTAAAAGTTTATGGAAAAACAGGAGGGCCTTTTAGGGGGAAATTCATTCATGTTTGGATTCAGAGACTCAGGAACCTTTAATAGCACTGTCATTATCCTGTAGGGCACACCACAGAGCAGCCAGCATGCTCTCCCTCAATGGGCACAAAATTTCCTCTGGAATTTACAAAGCAGAAACCTTAAACACACATCACCATAAGAACCAGATTACATAATGTCTCCATCACCCTCCTGACAGCTACAATTATGAGTCAATCCCTGGTTTAAATATGAAACCGGAAGCTCCGTGTTTCCCCTCTGACTATGTGGCAGGCTAAGTCAAGCTCTCTGGGCCTGTCAGTTTGGAGATCTGAGCTGCTCCCACAGTCACTAATTTAGCATGAGACCAAATGATGGGGTAATTAAAAGCAGTGCTGCAGAGACCCACTCCAGGACCAGATGTTCTCCTTGTTTAACCGTTGCCCACATAAGTTACAGAAATAGCCCCTTGCCCCCTTTAATTTTTCCTTTTCTTTATCCTCCCCAGCTAATTTCCGGCTTCTGATCTTTCAATACCACAAAATAAAATAAAAATAAAAGCTCCATTATGGAAAGATGACATGTTATTGAACACATGCCTGTAAGTTGTAATGTGCCCTTGGAGGAAACTCTTTGTACTTCTTGGTCTTCTAACTCTGAAGACTTCAAGTTGCCCCAGCAACCTCACAAGACTAACAGCTCTACAGAGCCCCACCTAGCTGCAAGGATTCAAATTTGAGTCAACATGGACACCCCAGTGCTCTGTAGCCCAGAGACTAAGTAAATATCATGCTTTTTAAGGTGTTTTGGTTTTTTTTTTTTTTTTTTTTTTTAGGAACCAATGACTTACTAAATGAGGCACCCCTCCTCTTTCATTGCCCAAAAGACAGGACAAAGACAGGACAAAGTCTCCACCCTAACTTCTAGTGAGCCCTGAGTATGGTCATGGGTCATAAATAAAGGAGAGGTCTTCTCTTTATTGGCTACTGAACAAGTAACAGGACAGAGAAAACAGAGAGAGAGAGAGTGTGAGAGAGAGAGAGAGAGAGAAGCTGAGCTAATAATTTATAATTCCAAAAATCGAAAAATAGTTCTTGTTATATAATCCAGTCTTAACAAAGTAGATGAACTCTTTTCTTCATATGTCCTTTGGGATCCAGGATCTGGTCCCTAACTAAACTGCAGGTTTCCTTAGCACTAAAACACTAAAGACCTTAAAGCTATCCTGGTGATCAGGAGAATAAAGATCCAATGGTGATTCCACAATTGCTGACCACAGACAAGCTGCTTTTCTCTACCTGAAGAATGTCTTCTCAGTAGCTGAACCATGTAGATTCCTCTAATCCCCATGGTAGAAGATAAGAGTAGGGACTCCCGTAACATGATGTACCATAATGAAGGGTTCTAGTTGCCTTCACACTTCCACCCTGGGTTCTCTTTTCTCACTGGGATTGAGGGGAGACCTCTCCTAGGCGCACAGTGTGAGGGTGTGCTGCAGGGTGGGGCGTGGGGCAACGTGGTCAATGTGTAGCTGCTCCGATTACCTTTCTAAGGTGTTCTGTTTGGGTTTCTGAGATGGAGGGGGGTGTTCCAGTCTCATCCCCTGTTTTGTGAGTGTACTGGTAGTGTTTTGTTCTTGAACAGATAGCTCCTTTTGTTTTTGTGAGGAGAAGCTAAGTCAGAAACACTCTGGTCACCATCTTAGTGCTGCCACTCCACTCTCTAAAGTTATTTCTTCACCCATAGTAGAGTGGTTCTTCTCTTTGGATAAATATCTCTGCAAACCCCACCCTTGCCAACAATTTCTAGGCATGGCAAGTTCTTGTTTTTTTTTAAATAATAGGTGTTAGCAAATCCTGAGTATTTCCAATAAGTACAGATAGTCCTTTAAAATATGTATCTAAATATACAAAACATGATGATTCAGGTAAGATTTTCAGACAACCTAATCAAGCAAATACCATTCTGACTTTTCCTCGTTCCTTTTGGATCATTAAGTATTTCCTACCGTCAGGAAGATTGATTTAAGCCACTGTCACTATTAATGACCAATCTGAAATGAAAATAAGGCTGCTCTTTAAAAATATTATAAATTAAGGAAGCGGAAATACTCAGTAAGTTCTGGAAACCTTGGCAGTTCTGTAAGTTCTGTTACTGATACCACTGTACATTAGTTCTTTATTAGAATCACATCACAAGTAGGATCTGATGTGTGTCTTATTCACCTGACTAAGCAGACAGGTATGTGGTAGTATGGAAAGAGTCTCCTCTCTCTGGGATGAGATCCAATCAAGACAAAAGGGTGTCCAGAATGAAAGCCCTGTGACAAAAAGTAAAACTATGGACATCTGTATATTGGGAATATTATACTCTGATATAACCAAGGAAAATCATTGGACTTTATATTACCACATGGTCAGTGTGTATGTGGGTGTGTCAGGAGAGATGAGGGGAATATCCATTTGCTTATGGCAATATTACTTAAGTGGTATTTCCTGCAGATACCTGGAGTTATATTTGAATTAGCTCATACTTATGAACTTCCTCCTTGAAATATGAAAATGTATTATTTTTTGTAGGTTGTGTTTTTCTTGTTTTCCTAAATGGGAAAAATATTCAATATTCAAGACCTCAGATGAAAACATTCAGGTTAGAATTCTATACAAGACCAAAATAACAAGAGCCATGGAGATTTATTTAAATCTACAGTTAAGAAACAATGATGTCCACCATGCATCACCGTTACTCTTGCTATCCTGCTTCTGGGAGATGTATAAAAAAAAATGAATAAATTGACTATGTACACTCCTGGTAAATATAAAACATGATTCATGTTTGCCAGCATTAACCATCCACTGGCTGGGAAAGAATGACTCTCCACCCAAGTGTCCCTCTTTGCCTTGGGTCATTTCAGAAAACATTCAGAGCATGTTTGTGCTCTCAAAAATATTTTCCTACTCTTCAAGCTTCTTCTGAATGTCTGCCTCGCCAAAGCTCTTCAATACCTGTTTAGCTTTTAGAATTATATTTAAAAACCAGGGAATTCATATTAATTCATTATGTTCCTTAACCTATTTGTCCATTCAGCAACTTGTTGTCCACTTATAAGCGTTAGGGTCTGCTCCACGTAGGGTGGCTATAGAAATAAAAATGACTGGCCGGTATTCTCAAGGTGGCATATTCCAGTGGCAAGAGACAGACATTAGGCGATAAGTACTAGCAGCAGGGTTACAAAGTGAAAGGAAGAAAGGGGGAAGGAACCACAGGATCTTTTTATATAGACTTTATTTCCAAATGTGCTAGAAGACAAGGTGCCCATCTTCAATTCAGAATGAATTCCCCAAGCACCCGGGGCTCAGGGTTTTCTGAGGCCACGCCGTTGTCTGTTAGGAAGCAGGCAAATCTTAAAGTAAACAATATCAAAATAGTTGTATGGTAGTCCTTCACAACTTTTGCAGGCTACATCATTTTACAGGTCTGGCTGTGACCATTTCTGGGCCTGCGTGATGGCTCACTCCACCTCTGAGAAAATGGAAAATGAGGAGCAATGACCTCTGAAACAACTTCCTCCCCCAAAAGCAATTTCTTGTCCGCCTAAACCTTTACAGCAGAGCAGGTGGTGTAAAGGCTTACCAAGCAGCCTTTCAAAGCAGGAACTCAGGCCTGCAGGTCAGCCTGGACGGTGTCCAAACTGGGTTCCACCCACAGTGAAAACCAATCTGTTTATGGGTACACTTTTATGATGTTACAGAACGTCTGCGAGAGAGGGAGCTCAAGTTCCCGCCTGCTCGCCCAGTCAACCCACCCCACAAAGGTGCACACAGGCTTGGAGACAGAAAAAAGCTTGACAGTCCTTCCCTCCTCCCAGGCCTGCAATGAACTGAGCTTTAATTGCATCAAAGGGCTCTTCTCAATGGGTTTCAGAGCCGCGAGAGCGGCGTCCCCGGTGAGGGTTCCTTTCCGGCGTGCCAGCATTCCTCCGCACGGCCAGGGAAGGCTGTGAGGCTCCTTCGGGAGAGCCGGAGGCTCATTTCCATTCCTCTCGCATACAGCCTCCGTTGTACGTTGTGCGGGCTGAGCCCGGCGAGGGCAGCCGCGGCTGCCAGTGAACAAAGCCCCATTCATCCCCAGACCGGCTTCCTCCCGACCGCTTGTGGCCGCAGATGGGCTGGCCCCTGCACGCCATCCTGCACACCCGGGCGCGCGGCCCGGCGGGCGCGCACAGGACCCGATTCAGGAGGCGGCCCAGGCCTGGCGACCGGAGCTACTTTCTCAGCAGGCTCCACAATGAAGTTCGGCTGAAACCCGCTTTTACTTTTGGGCAAGGGAGGGGCCCTGCTGACACTGAGTCTTTTCAGCTTGGAAATCCTCAGTTTCCTCACGGCTGGTTGGGAACGAAGATGTCCGTTTCCAGGGCCCTCTCCCCGCTCCCCTACCCCTGTCCCTCGGGATGGTACGGTCCAAAGTTCCCCAAGTTGAGAGAGCACTTTGTTTCTTGTCGGGGCCTCTGAAATCCCCACGAAAGGGTCACTTCCTGACTTTTGTGTCTCTTCAATCCAGTGCCTTCAAAGTTCTTACCCTCTTATTGTGACTAAATACATAATTGCAGGGCTTCTCCGTAACTTTTTTCAGGACTTAAACATTCCTCTAGGTTGAAGTTTGAGGCTCTGCTTCACAACAAAGACCACTATTTTTCCCTCCCCCATTTCACTCCTGGGGAAAGCGGGAGGATGGGATGGGGAGAAAAAAAACCCCCAGCACTTGTTCACCAACTCAGTTCACAGACTTCAAGGACATTTCCTCTGCCCCACACATTAGACAAACAACAGGTTAATGCTACAGAGAGTTCTGACTTCAAATGAGGGGTTACAGCCTCACTTTTCCTTAACTCCCAGGCAGCTGAAGGGAGGCCATGGGAAAAGGGTAGAGGGGGCTTGCTTGATTCTTAGTCTACATTCTAAAGGAGAAACAGGCCCCAGGTCCACATTCCTGGGGTGTGGATTAAACAGGGAATGGCAGAGTCAAAGAACACCAGACACTGAAAAGATTTATCAACCCTAATCTCTTCAGTTTACAGATAAGCAGCAGATAAGATCTTAGAGGGGAAGTGACTTATCCCCTCCAGAAGGAAGCTGGTTCATTTTTGTAAAAAAAAAAAATAAAGTAACACGACTCAAGCAAAGTTTTTAGATAACCTGAAAAATAGTTTTCAACAAGAAAATGCCCAAGAAAAATCTGTTTAAAAAATATTTTTAGTAGCCAGGTGTGGTGGCGTGTGCCTGTAATCCCAGTTGCCTGGGAGGCTGAGGCTGGGGATCTCTTGAGTCAGAGAGATCGGGACTATCCCAGGCAGTATATCGAGACCAAGTCTCAAAAAAAAAAAATTTTTTTTAATGCTATATTTCTCTGTGTGTTAGAATTTCTCACTGGTCTAGTGAAGAAAATATGAGGACTTGGTTTGATGTACGTATTAGAAGAGATTCTTCAAGTATAGCTTCACAAAGTTTGCTCCCTGTGTTTGTTTATCTTACTTCCTGCATTTGAACATTGTTAATCTCTTTCTTCAAAATATGGTATCACTGACATGGTTAAAAAACAAAATAAAATCTGGCTATTCATCTTTTACCTGGAAGAAAGTTTCAGAATATTAACATGGAAATAGGCTGACTCTGTGAACTTAGAAGTGAATCTGTATAGAAAGACTAAAGAGAGAAATGGTCCTGTACAAAGCAAATTCTGAACACTTTGTATGCATTACCACCTTTAATATTCATAATACCTGTAAGATTTGCCCCCCCCCTTTTTTTTTTTTTTTTTTTTTTTTTTCAGAAAGAGACATCAAGGCTGAAAAAGGCTAACCTTAACTTTTATCAAGATCACATGGAAATGAAAAGGCCAGGCTAGGCAGTCTGATGTCTGGGCCTGATCTCTCTCACACTAAACTTTACTGAAACTTGATGCATAAACATGCACACAACCTGTGCAGGAAGGTCTAAAGGAGGGAGCAGTCAGGCTGTAGACAGACAGGCTGTAGGCAGACAGAGGTCTTTGTGCTTCTGGGGGAGGACATACCTGCATATCTGAATGCTAGCAACAGAAGGAGAAGCTCCTTCTTCTTTCAGGAAAGAAAGGGGTGTGTCTGGGGATTTACTAGTTCAACCCTGAAACTCTCCTTTCAAAATGCAAAATAGCTTGAGTCAATAGTCACAACCTATTCTGTGCTGACCTTTGATTTTTATCTTTTAAGTAGTACTCTGTAAACTACAAGGGTGTCTCAGTTGACTTTGTCAAACAAAACTAGGGTTCAAGTTCAGACTCAGCATTTCCAAGATAAGAGACAGGAAATCCATTTAAGCACTATAAATTTCCGTTTCCTCAGTGATAAATTATAGAAAACAAGAATAACTCAGTGGGTTGTGAAGATTAAATGAGATAGCACATGTGAATGTTGGATAGAGTATCCTAGGTAAGCATTTGTATCTACTCCAATAGACTAGGTTGTTCTGCCTTTAAGAAAATATCAATTGTAATAACAGGTTTTTTTTTTTGACTCATTTTATATGCCCTTTATAAATTAGCTACAAACCCTGCTCCCTGTCTCCTCAATAGTAGCATAGCTGCTATTTCAAACCTTGCCAGTTTTAACTGTATAACAAAGCAATGGACGGTAGTTATACTGGTAATGAAAGGTAAATCTTAGAACATCTTGACCAGTGACCAGCACTGATGGCTACCTCCACACTCCTAAACAACAACTTTTCTTCTTTAGGATAACAAATACCATTTTTGCAACCTCCAATTTATAGCTAGTCCAAAAGACTTTAGAGTAGCATTAAAATCATGGGTTCTATAATACAGGAGTCAAGTTTTTACAAGATTCAACAGTAGCTTTTAGCTATACCAGGCTATAAAGATATTTTGCTTCTTGGGAACAGTACTTACCCATAAAAGGGGGGAAAAATAACACTTAAACAAAATGTTCCCCTTTGGCTTACTCCACTAGGAGTTCACAGTGTGAGGGAGCATGAAATATGCAAATAAGAGCAAAACCAAGTTTCAACCACAGAACTAAGAAAGCTCTAGAAAAGATGCTGTGGTGACAAGGAACATCACTGACAGTTTCATTCTCTGCCACATCACATTTGCTTAGCTGTAGTCTTATGGAAATAATTCTTAACCTCTCCTCAGCATTCCCAAGTCATTTCAGATGAACTTGCCTTTGTTTTCTGAACAATTTGAACCTCATCTGGAATTCATTTGACACATACCTTGCTGACAACCTATACAAAAATGCTTATCTACTTCTTTTTTGACTTCTGCTTATATTCAGCATCAGATAATTCTGGTTTTCGTATTTGGTCAGTCCCCTATTGTTGGACATTTTATGCTACTAACTTTCCAGTAACATAAATATAAAAAAATAGCAACAAAATATTCTGGTACATAAAATTTCCATCTGCATATCTAATTACCTCTTGAATCTTGAATCACTTGATAAAATTGTGTGAATTTTGCTACAGAAAAGCAATTTCATTCACCATATCTACTGCTACTGGTAGAAAGACCAAATATTAGACAATGTGGGAAATGACCCAATTACCTGGCACCCTGGGAGTCCCCTGACTCATAAGCATCATGGACAACACTATATTAAACAAATTAATCAATACTTTTTTTCAGGATGGTATATACAGCTTATTGGTGAATAATTGGGTCCTGGGGGGAGGTGCAGTGCAAATTCAAGTAAAATTTTTGACTTCACACAAAACTTAACAAATATTCTGCTATAGACTGGAAACCTTACTGATAACATTAACAGTCCATAAATACATATTTTGTATGTTACATGTATTATCTACTATAATTTTTAGAATAAAGTAAACTAGGAAAAAAACTGTTATTGAAACAATCAGTGGATCATCATAAAATTCTTCATCCTTGCAGTTAACATTAAACAGGCTGAAAAGGAGAAAAGAGGAAGGGTTGAAATAATTCCACTTCTAAGTGAATCTTTGATGTTCAAACCTGTGTATTGGAGGATCAACTATGTAGTTCAAATGTCCCCAGTTAAGTAATATAACATATAAAAGTGGTCTAATTTAAAATAATTATTATAGAATCATGAACCAAGAGAGAAGGTTACTTGTGAATCAGTTCCCCCCACCCCAAAAAAGGGGCACACTACAATGACAACCATATATTCGTTTAATGATTACACAAAAAAGACTTTTTATATGAAGACTATATAAAAAAAAGTTTCCATGTATGGAGAAAATAAGAACAATGTATTCCTTTAATCTTCCAAAATTATAGAACATAGTTGTATTCTTTTATAATAATTTTAAAAACTTCAGTAGAGCAAAAGACACATCTGATGAAAATACTCTCTGGAAAAGCTGTGTAGCAGCTGCTCTTTCAGAAGTTTCCTGGCCATTGTTGCACTTGAGCCAGGCCCAGTTGCCTGAATGTGGAGGCCACATTTGGGTTCCCCAGAGTTTTCTGGTAACTGCTTCCTCCCCCTCAAACAAGGAACCACCCAGGCAGACAGGCGGCTAAGCAAACAATGCATTGTCGTGCTTCACCACCAACCCTGACTGGGAGGCCTCCCAAAGGCCCAAGGGACCTCCAAGACAGGGGGCTGAACTTGCAGGGGGGCTTCAGAGCAAAATGATTTCAGAGCAAGAAAGCATTCAAAAGAAACAGGAAATGAGTCTCTTAAACCCAAACCATGTGGAAAGACAGGCCACGTCATTTAAATAAACCAACAATAATAGGAGTTTATACAAATGCTCAGCTACTCCCACATTCCAGAAAATCATTTGCAGTTTAGTAGGAGAAGTCTATTTAACTAACATGTCTTAAGCACCTACATGGATCAGGCACTGCCATCATCTTAAGGTTTCAAATTAAATATCATCTCAGCCCTCAAGGACATATATTCTGAAAGAAGAGAAGACATGAAAATAATGAATTAAGTGTGTGAATTAAGTGTGGTGATGGGATACATTTAAAAGAGGCAACATATGATTCTTTGTGAACAGAAGAAGAGGTAATCAAAAGGGTCAACTAGACCTGACAATTGCAGAAAAAAATCTAGGCTAAGGGATGAGAAAGATATGTGATGAGTTGAAGGGGTTAAAATGGTAGAGACTTAATAAAGACATTTTCTCTTTAGAAACTTAACAGGAAAAGAGAAAAGACAGGAGGATAGTAGCTTAGGTTGGACTTTAGCATCAAGGGAGGGTAATTTCTCAAATGGAAGAGGCCTGGATATGTTTACAGATTGGAAGGAAAAACTCAGCGTAGAAGAAGTTGAAAACACAAAATAGAAAGGGAGTTGAAAGGAGTCGGCACTCATCACAATTTAATTATACTATCTTTTCCTCTGGGAATTTTTACACTATCAACCTTGAGTTACCAAATGTTCCTCCCTGCATATCGAGCTATATTTTCCAGTTTTTCTCTTTGAATGGACATTAGATCTGAGATCATATCTTATATAAATCCAGTATTTTTAAAATAACAATGATCTTGTAGAATGTATTTTGTCTATTCTAAAAGTCATAAGCTCAATAGTTGTTTGATATTTCCCTTTGCCACTTCTTCCTTCCTCAAGATCTTTACCTAAACATGATCTCAAAACTGTAGCGATCAAGAAACAAAGATGGCACAGCAATCTCTGTATTCAGAGAAATCTGGTTATACATAGTTAGAAAAAGGAAAATGGAAGTGATAGGAGTGCTGTAGTGAAATTGGGGGGGAGGGGGGACATGGTCTCCAGTATGATAATGTTGCAATAAGATGGCAAGAGATTGTGCCCTTGTGGGTGGAGACTTGGAGAAGGGAAGCCAAGTTTTCTCACAAGAGGAGCAGAGTGAGGGGATTTAAGTTTAAGGAGGAAAAGAGAGAAAGGAAGCAGAATAGGGGAGAGAGCGAAGGAGCAGCAAGATGTTTGGAGGACTCAGAGTTGCCACTGCCATGTGTGGCAGCAGGGTGGAGAAGAAAGTCACACTATGGATTTCCATCCATAGCTCCAACTGGTGAGGAGCCCAGGGATGCATGCTGAAGAAATTTTTGACCTTTGTAAGCTGAATTGGAAACATAGTGCTTGAAAACTGGTTTAACTTTGAAACTGCAAGCTTGGGAATTGTCCGGAGACCTGAAAAGAACTTGCTGTGTTGCTGCTTTTATGGTGAGACGTCTGAAGTGGTTGCTGCTATTGTTGAGTCTTACTAGTTTGGGGCCACTTTAGATTTGAAGCAGAAAGAATGTTGGAGCTGTTTCTTTTGGAGGTGGAGCACCATCTTGGTTTCTTCATTGAATTTGAATCTTCTACTTTTGAAGAAGGATCAACAGGTCAATGATGCCATCTTGGTTTATTTATTTGACTTGAAGTAAATAGCTTTGGAGGAGGATCAGTGATGCCATCTTGGTTTCTTCATCTGACTTGAAGTCACCATTTTGTGGACATTTTTGGTTAAGGACGTATTTGGACTAGGGATTTTTGGACTAGGGATTGAACTGGTTGTTAAGATAATCAAAGGGGGGGTCCATTGTACACTCAGTGACTCTTGTCTATTTTGTCTTTTAATGAGTAAATCTGTTTTTAACCTCCTCTTAAAGCTAGTGTGATCTTGTTACTGCTCACATACATGAGGTTGGGACTAACCTCATGAGTAACTGGGTTAAAGGGCCAGCAGCACCCATTTGTAAGTTTAATTAGGGTCTCTGCTTTGCTGTTTCTTACCCAATTTCGGTAGCAATTATCCTGGGATGATGTGCTTTTTTGTTCTTTTTGAAATGTGTTAGTTTCTACTTTTTAAATAATTTTAATTATTGTTTCACAACTAACTGGTTTAATATAGATATACATCTGGTGACCAAACATGGGTAAAATATTTTCTGCTAGAAATAACTCTTTTTTTAAAAAAAGGTATTTAACTACTTCAATTTTTTCCTTCACTTAGAAGCTAGGATCCCAATATGGGCAGTGTTATTTGTTAATAAAATTTAGGCATCACCATTACTGGGGTCTGGAAGACACAGAATTAAGAATGACCTGAAGCCAGGAGATAGGTACTTCCTTCTTCCATCTTAATATTGTAAATCTTAATTAGGGCTCCATCAATACAATGCTGATAAAGCTCCCACGCTTATTGTTCCATGGTTCAAATGGGAAACCATAAGATTGACCATGCCAGGGTACAGCTGATGACCTTTTGTTTTGAATCTTAAGTAGAACTTGGTGATTATTATACTACTTTAATTCCCTGTGCTATTTGTTCCTACTTCCAGGTGGGGAATCATAGCTGGACTAAGCTAATGTGTGTCTAATAATTCCATCATCAGGATTCAAGGTGGGAGTGGGAGCAAGAAAAAGGAGATAAAGGAGAAAGGTGGAGGAATTTGGAAAAGACTTTGATTTTGAGATCAGATGAGATCTGAGATAAAGATTGGGGGAAATTCAAGTTTTTCTTGGGAAAGTCGGAAAGACCTTCACAAGGAGATGATAGAGAACTTTTGAAAGAGAGCTTTGGAAGGAGCTCTGTTCAAGATTTGTGGAAAGAAACTTTTGGATTTGGAGATCAGATTTGCTTTAAGGAGAGAGCTGATCTGACATCAGGCATCTGGCATCAGGGGCTGAAATTTTTGCTTTGGAAGGAAACGACCTAAAAGCTATTAAATCTTGTGGGGTTCCCAGCATTCCTGTCTTTGAAGGTCAGGAGCTACATAAAGGCAGAAAAGAGATGTTCATGATGGAGTACTGAATTGTCCTCAAAACACAGAGAGGAGAACAAGAGAGAAAGAGAGAGAGAAAGGCCCGAGTTAAACCTCATGCTGGTTTTGGAACTCACTCCTTACTGGTAGAGTGAATGAGGACCAAAGACAAGGATATGAGCTGATAGTTTCTGACTGAACTACAATAATACTGAGGTAAAACCCATGCAGCACCTTGAGGAGGAGAAGTGGGGTTCTTTTCTATTTGGGACATTTGTGAGTGTGAACTATAAAACTCTTTTAGTTTGCCTTTTTCGATTTGCAAATAAATCCGTGTTTACCCTTACCATGAAAGTTGGATCGCTGGGAAACTGCTTGCTGCCTGCAGAACAACTCTCATTGACTAAATTAAAAGGAGTCACCCCTTCACTTGGTAACAGTTTTTGGCGACCTCGAAGGGACAACCTGCCTGTGGCGAGTCAGCTCACGGAATTATTTTTTTCCTCGCATTGATCACCTTGAAACGTAAAAGCAATTTGTAAGACCTTTAGTAAAAGTATTTTGGTAAAAATAGTAATGACTTCAAAAGTGACAAGGTTTGTAATGTTCCTATCACCATGAATGATATGGGGATGTAGAAAAAGTCCTCTATGCATTTTGGATTTATGTTTAGGGAAATTTATCTGGTTATGTTAGCATGCATGTTGCTTGGTAAAAAAGAAATAAAAATGTCATGGATGCTTGATTTGAAACTGCCAGAGAGATTCAGGATAGGCACCAAAAGTCAGATTCAGAGAGAATTTGGAAGTTTAGGAAAAAGTAATAGACTACTAAGCATAGTTTGGATGTTTACGTAGCCACTACTATCCAGATAAACATTGGGAACCCTGTGGGATTCTGCAAGTCTAAATAGCTTGGTTTTCCCTTCTCAGATACCAATTATTGGATAGCTGACTTAAAAACCTGCTTTAAGTATTGTTGGAAATTCGGGAAAAAACAACAGGCCAGTCAGTAAAAATTGGATTTGCATGTAGACCTGATGATTTGATAAGATATGGAGATCAAATGGGTTCCAAAAGGTTAAAAGACTTGATGATTTTTCTCTCTTGGATAAATGTTAATAGGATTAAATGGCTTGGTTTTTCCTTTTGGATAAATGTTAATAGGATTAATTTGTACCAATTTTCAGATAACTGACTGTTTAAAAACTGCTTTAATTGGTGTTGTATTTGCCTGTCTGAATAGTAGATTGCTGCATGTAAAGTGTTTGCCTGTTTGTATTATGGAATTGTACTTAAAAAACTGCTATATCAATGTAATTACATTTTACTTGCTTACATATAAAATGTTTGAATGTGGTTATAAAAAAAGAAGCTTAGAGTGGATCATCATAGATATAGTGATATATAAAATTAAAAGTGAGAAATTGATAGGGGTGATGTAATGAAATTGGGGGTCTGTGGCCCCACCTTTGTAATGCTGAATTAGGGTTGGCACTATTTTGCCCTGGTGGGACAAAATGAAGAAGGGAAGTGGAGGTTTCTTGAGAGAAGGACAGAGAGAGGGGAATTAGGAAGGAGTGAAGCCACAGAGCAAGAGGCAAAAAGTAGTAGAGCAGCAAGGAGGCTGGAGGCCCAACAACTATAGCTTCCATGTTCAGCAGTGGGGCATGGAAGAGAGTCATGCTGTAGGTTTCCATCTCCAGCCTGGGTCTGTAAGGAGCCTGGGAAGCATGTTGGAGAAATCTGTGACCTGTGCAAGCTGATTAGAAACTCTGTACTTGAAAACTTCTTTAGCTTAGAAACTGTAAAGCCTGGGATTTGTCTAGAAACCTGAAGAGAACTTGGAGTGCTGCTGTTTTCATCATCAGACATCTGAAGTTACTGTTTTTTGCGTGAGTCTTGGTTGTTTGGGCAGCCTCGGGATTGAATCAGGAAGAATGCTGGAGCTGTGCCCTTTGGAGGAGGATCAGCCATGCCATGTTTGTTTCTTTATTTCACTGGAATCTCCCACTGCTGACTTGGAGGTGGGACAGATGCCATATTTTGGACACATGTAACTGAAGGACCCCTGTTCAGCTTTTTGGACTTAGAGACTGAACTATGTTGTAAGATAATCAAAGGAATCGCTTGTACCCTCCGTGACTCTTGTCTACTTTATCTTTTTACTGAACATATTTTGTTTTTGCCTCTTTTTAAGGTGGCTTGGTCTTGTTATTGCACATACGGTCTGGAGACAAACCTGGGGAGTGGCTGGGTTTAAAGGGCCAGCTGTTCCTGCTTATAAGTTTAGTTAAGTTCCCTACTTTCCTTGTTTTGTGACCTGATTTCTAGTTAATCAAACTAATACTTATTTCTTAAAAAAGGAATTTGAGTTCAAAGGACAATAATGAAATGAAATAATACTTTCCAAGAAATTTTTTAAGCCTCTTGAAATACAAAACTTTCTCTGAGGTCCTAGACGTCTAGAAGATTATAGGATACAGTGTCTAGTTAACTTGAATGATAAATTTTACTTGATCTATTCTCCATGTTTTAGAGATAATGTTACAATCTAAAAACAAGCACTTCTTGTTACCTTAAGTAGTTGACTACCATTTACTGCTAACTTGTAAGATATTTAGTATTTCACTTTCACTCAAAACCAGCACCCAAACTAACATTGATAAACTAAGTAGCAATGGAATCTGGTACAGAAGCAAAACAAAAACAAAAATGGAAAACACCACTGTTTTGATTCATAACATAATATTTCTGAAAGGTATGTGGAAAATAAGTACTTTTTTTCTTTTAAGTGCATTGTTGCTTTAAAGACATTTAATTTGATGGATCCTCAATTGATAGTCTCTTTTAATAATTTAACCAGATTTTCTATGCCCAACTTCCTCATTCATCATTTAGCAAGAACTGGTATATAAACATATATGTCATATCTTAGATAAGAGACAAACGTATTTTACAGAAAACCTTGAGACTTATTTTGCAAATCAAGAGTGTTCTTGATTAGATGAACAAATATCCACTTATATACTATTTTGTAAATGTGGTTCTTCTTACATTTTCTTAAGATAGAACACTCCTGAATGAAAGAAGCCCATCAGAGAAACCTTCAACTCCGCCATTTCTGAAAATATAAAAACTAAATACAAATTATCAGCACACTGGAATGGATTTTATCAAATTTATTCAAATTTGTCATAAGAAAGAAAATAGAGCTATTTCCAGGTATTTTCCTTTCAGTGTACAAAAATCCATTTCCTGACCTTTCTCTCACTCAAAATTTGAAAGGACTTTGTTATTTTTACATTGCTAAGATCTGGAAGTATATTTTCATAACAAACATATTACACTTTTACTTAAGAACTTAAAGGCATTTTAGAGGGTCAATCTCTAAAGGAAACTTAAGAAGAGTGCCTCTGATACTAGTTTTTGTTTCCAATGTATGCATGTATTTGATACACTAGTATGCATCAAATGCAGGGAGAAGTATCTGAGCAGGTTATGATGGAGGAATTGTATTGGAAATCAATGCAGAATTCTTAGTTTACTGTTGATACTAACAGATCAATCACTCCCAGAGAAAAGGCCATCTCAATAAAACTGAAGCAGAACCTTTGCGGTCACATGGGTTTCTAGACCTAGGGCTGCACTCGCCTTTGCTGGGTAGGGCGAGTCCTCCATGTCTGGATTTCAGCCTGTCGGGGCTGGGTCCCAGGTGGGTGAGCCGGGGCTTGGGGAGGTGAGAACCCCACATCAGAGCCTTTCCACTGGAGCAAAAAGTGGGGGGAACCCCTGCTGGGGCACAGATGGGGTGGGGAGAGCATTCTAGCATGACATTTAACCCCCTCCCTGGACTATTCTCCCTCTAGTAGGTCCTCATTGGTAAATAACCCAACAGAAGAAATAGATGAGGTGAGTGCTTTGAGTAAGAGCCCTGGACACACATATCCCCTGGGTAGGACCTCAGAAAGACCTTAGAGCGAACTATGGAACATAAGATTGTGAGACCAATTATAGAAATGAAAATTGGGAATATTCCAATGCCATCATTCTCATCGAGCCCTAGGAACCAGAATTATGACCCAGAGAAGCCTCCAACAAAGACACAGTGCACCGTTTCCCCTCGCCCCCCAACACAGGGAAGGCCACAGAAATATGGCAGCCTGACAGCCAAGCAGCAGTTCATGAACGAGGAGACCAACCAAACCAACCCTCAATTGACATAGCTCCCTTCCAGAGAATTTTTTCAACCAACAACAGTATGGAAGAGACATTTAGAATAGAGGAACTGGTGCTATCGGACTCCAAATGAGATTGAATTAGCTGCCCAATGCAAGCTAAGACTGGAAATATGAGAAATGCAGTCTACTGCACCGCTAGAACACTGAACCTCAGGAAAAGGACATTGCTCCAGGAAAAAAAGAAAAAAAAAAAAAGAATTAAGGGCTAAACTCAGACCAACAAACAGTAAAGAAAAGGGAGAGGGAGTGACCAGAGGGATGGTTGTGGGAGGGGGTCATTCCCATTGGGACCAATACCCATACAAAGAGTAACGTTGATGTGTGATACTAAAAGAAAATAAAAAATTAATAAATAAAAATATTTTTAAAAACTAAAACAGAAGATTTCAACAAAGCATTTATCATATTGATATAAAATATATGTGTGTTTGTACACTCAATTTAAATATTGTTTAAATTTCTCCAAACAAAAAATGTACTCAATAATTTGTTTTGTACAAGTCACTTGTTAGATACCATTCAGGATGCTAAAACAAGGAAGACAGTTCATGATTTCTAATTACTCTTAAACCCAGAAACTGAATAAAAACAACAGAGTAGGCAATAATAAATAATAATAATAATAAAGGATTACTTTAAAGAATAAAGTAATCTTTATTACTGTGTGTGATAACATTGGTTTATATGCCATATGCAATTCTGAGGCACAAGGTCCCATCTTTACAGATGTATGCTACTTTTGAATAGTTACTTTTGAATATTTTTTTCAGAGATACACATCAGACTGAATCATCATTCCTACTGGTCAGTTCAACACACTATAATCCAAAGGAAGGAATGATGAGTTCAGTAACCAAGATCAGTGACATTTTTAGCTCCTGACATTTTGTAAACATAAGAACTGTAACTCATTCCCATTTGGTTTTGTTTATCTCAAAATGTTACTCCAAAGTTATTCTGGGAAACCAAAAGTTAGCCTTAACTGGATAGTTTTGTAAAGTCACTGAGGAGAGAAACTGTGCATTGGAGTCCACCTGATGCCACGAGACTAACTGGAACTCTCTAGAGTAGAGCAGCATTTTGTTACCTGAAAGTCAAGTAGCGATGATTTGGAGACTTGGATTCCCCTGCGTTAAGTTGCAATAAATACGGAAGTTAGGAACCTAATTATAGTAACTTTCATTGACATACCAGTAAGAAGAAATCTTTAAACTTGTGATAAGTAAATTGTCAATTGGTTTGATAGGACATTTAAGTTCTCTGTGAAAAAAGTCATATCTCAGAAAATGTATTTTACTGTCTGAACATGTTCAGTTTACCTGCTCCACTAAGCACAGATCAAGATTATAAAATCAGCAGAAATAATGGGAAGGGCTATTGTCTTGGGTAAACAGAAGAGAAAGCATGTATTAGTTAGTTTACTCTCTGGAGGTGATTTGTGGTCTAGAGGGGGAGGATTATCAGGTTACAACCATGGGCCAAATCCAGCCTCTGATCGTATTTTGTAAATAAAGTTTTATTGGAACCCAGCCATATTCACTTATATATATGCGAATGTATTGTCTATGGTACTTTAGGAAAAGGATGACAGAGTTGCTACAACACAGCCTATAAGACCACAAAGGCTAAATATTTACAACCTGGTTCAAGAAAGAAAATGTTTGGTAATGATTTCCTAAAACAGGGTGAATGCCTGAGTTTGAAATATTACACAAGCAATTATACAGTCCTTGTAACCTGTTGCTAAAAGAGCTATACCTTTAACTATATTAAAAAAAGGAAAGAAAAGGACAATAATGCAGATTTAGTCAAATAGTTGTTTCTTAAACTTTTAAATTATTTGTTTGTGGCAGTTGTAGTGAAAACTAGTAACTTCTAACATTCCAAAAAATTTTTCACATCACTCCTGAAAAAAAAGCATGGTTAGTCTTGCTATATTATTTTAGAATTTGAAAAACCCGAACTACTATATCATCTATATAATATATTTGGTCAAAATGTATTGTCACTCACTTAGTATTTAGTTCTATTTTTCAACAGTTGTCTTTCTAAGTGAAGTTCTTCCCTCCAAACAATAGATAATATCTCAACCCACTTAGCTTTCATTTCTATCCTTGGATTCCTTTCAGTTTATTTGGGTTGGGTTTTTTCCTAGTGTATCTCTGGAAATGTGCTTTTCTATATTTATTCTGCACATGACTGGTTCAGTGTGCTTCATTTTACTTCCTTCCTTAATAAACTATTTTGTTAACAGTGTTTATTTTTTCCTCCCATCCTTTATCCTGTTGCAGCTATTTTTAAGGTGCTACTGATTCCCTGACACCCAAACTGCAAGGTAGAGTATGTCAGATCTACCGCTCACAAGGGTTGTCGAAAGGTCACATGAATCTTTGCTTCCTTTATGATATTTCCCTGAAAAAAAATCTGGTTTCTTACTGAAGGTCCTTTCTAACTGGCTTCAAGCTTCAGGCTTTAGTGAATCTATAGGTGAGTTTTCTCATATACTTTTGGAAATACATACAGTTATGTGCCACTACATTAATTCCAAAAGATATAAAAAAACAGCAAACCCAAATTCACTTATTTTAAGTATTATCATATGTCTTCCATGCATAATCAAAATGAACCATATTTTCAATAAATGGGAAATGTGGACTGGATTATAGAACTTTAAAATATATTCACAAGCAACTGAACAATTTTGCCAAGAGACTATTCACTATTTGATATCAACCTAACTAGTAATCTATCACAGGGTTTCACAAATAAAGTTGCCCTTTCCAATATTTATATTCTGATTTAAATAAAATAAAAGCTTCAAAAAATATGCTAGCTAATACTGATGGCAAGTGGGAAGGGATACCTAGCAGTGAAATACCATGCTGAAATAAATATGATGAATTTAGCAATGATTAAGTGTAAAATGATAAGTGTAAAATTTTATTTTTAGGTTCAACAAGATAGAACTCCCATCTAATCCAAAATGGCATGTGGAGTGAAGCACTGAGATACCAGTGTTGGGTTGTACAATCATAATCTAGGCTATTGTTGTCTCTTTTGTTTAGTTAATTGGTACAATGTGCAAAGATGTAGGCTGTGACAATAACAACAAAGGAGGAGACTGATATATAATATGTAAATATATATAATATATAAGCATATAATATATAATTCCACTATATACTACTATTTTATAGAAATATATTTGTTCCCTCCACAAAGTGACCAGACTCATCTACCACCCTGCCCCATTTGCTCCATCTTTCCCTGTTCCCTCTGGTAATTATTATTTTCTTTTTGTTCAATTAAAATTTTTATTTCTTCTATTATTTGTGTAGTCTTGGGGATTTCTTCTATTATTTATGTAATCTATTATTCTGTAGATGAGTAAAACCATCTGAAATCTTTCACTGTTTGAGTGATTTCATAATCACTCAAGATTCATCCATTTTGTCCCAATGTCACTGTCTCATCTTTCTTCATAGGTGCATAATATTTCATTGACTCTGTGCTCCATGGTTTCTCTATGCATTCTTCTGCTGAAGGATGCTTGGGTTGGTTCCACAATTTAACAGTTGTATAAAGTATTGGTACGTACACAGGTGTAATATAGGTTAACCTATATTCTCTGAGAACTGATGAGAACATTTCTGAAATATTATGTTCTCATGTTTCAAGCTCACAGGTTGATGTCTTAAATGCTAAAAGAGAAATGATTCCCACATGGAAGAAAATTGGGCTCATTAAAAAACACCCAAAAGTGTTGAGTTTAACAAAAATTGAGTTTATTAGATGAAGTAGATTTATAAGAATAAAAGCTCTCCAAAAATGGAATGGACTAGCTTATCAAGTAACAATTCCCTTTTCTACCTAAAGGACAACTAGATAACTAGAGATCTGTGGGAAAAAACTAAATCAGGCCTGAGTGAAATAACTTCTAATATCCTCTCAGTTTTGAGATGGTAAGATTGAAAGATCTAATAAAATGTCAACATTTTCAATGCTATAAGAACCTATTCCCTACAGTCTTATAATGTACTAGATAGAAACAAGTATATATGATTACTTATTCTTAATAATCATTGCCAAAAACCAATAACTCTCCCAATGGCTTCCAGAAAGCTTGGCTTTCCTACTCTGGGAAAAGTCCCAAATAATAGCTTTTAAGCACTAGACAGCTTCTATTGATCTATAACTCCCTATTGAGAGATAGTTTTACAAAAATTTCTATTGCCTCCACAGTTTTAGGAATGATGGCTTTGATTTTATCCCTGACAGATTCTATAATTTGAAATTAAATACTACATTCATTTGCTACAGTCTCTTAGGTAATAAAATTTATTTCCAAGATTGGTAATAATCTTACAAAAAAAAGCTTATGTGACTTCCTAAAAGAAGAGCCTAGGAAATGCCTCCACATGGAGCTTGAAAGAACTTCCTGGTTTTCAAGATGAAAATTCTTGTGCTGATGGAATATCAAGCTGTCCCCAATATATTTCAGAAAGATGAACAATCCAGCTTCTTTACTTACACTAAGATGCTGATAGAAAGAAAGAAAAAAAAAAGGTGTTTTGGGTTTTTTTTAGCTCAAAATTGCACGATCTTTTTGATCATAATATGTGATACTATTATTGGGTACACTGAAAGCATCAAGACATACAAATTTACTATTTTGTTCAATTGTAGAATCTGTTGTTTGTATTAGCTTAATTCCATTTTATTCTACAATATTCCATTGGCCTTTTGTAGTTAATAGTATCCTATAGCTACAAAAAACAAAATACTGCAAAAATAATGGAAGATTAAACTGTCTAAGTATCTGGGATTATTTGTAAGAAGTATCTAAACACTTCATTAAAAAAAACACTTCATAAGTCTAAACACTTCATCTCAGTTTGCTCCATGTTCAAACGCATCTCAGGTATCAGAGATAGATTATCTTTTGTTTAGCAGGTAAAAGTCCCATGGGAGCCAACTATAAGATTGGTCTACTTAAGGAAACAGGGGAGATAAAAACTCAGGTTGATAAAGTTCATCACTAAAGCAATACAAAGCAGTGGTTAAGAACCAGACTCTAGAATTAGGCAGACCTCAGTATTTGTGCTCTCTCTCTATGAGCTATGTCAGCTAAGGAAAGATCTTCAACCTCTCAAAGTGCCAGCTTCCTTGTCTATAAGGTAGAGAAAGAATAATTTATGGGTGAAATGAGATAATACACTCTTATAATAATATATACTCATAATAATAATTAACCTAAGTTTTTGTGATAACAGTATCAATTTTTTAGTGCGGCATAGCTAGTCACAGGCTTAAAATTTATTTTTCCATGGTTTTAGGGATGGGTTATTTGTCCTAAGCTAATCTGGTAGTTTTTTCCTCACAAATCAATGGCAGGACTCATTCTTGCTTTTATAGTTGATTGACATATTGGCAGAGGATATGTGTTCCAGAATATCCTCACTCACTTGTCTAGAGATTCAAAGCTGGAAAGTCTAGAATGACTGGGATGTCCTCTTTCCAACTGTTATCTCTCTTGTATTGCCATATACTTAAGGGTAGTTAGCCAACCCAGTTTCTGAGAAGCAATATTCCTTTGTCATCCTCAGTACAGAACATGTTTGCTAGTACCCTGTTGGGCAAAGTAAGTCTCCAAAACCATTAGAGAAGCACACTATACAAGTTGCAGATACAAAGATTGTAACAACAAGCTCACTTGTTGGGGATTACTCCTTTTTTTATTGGTACCATGGATTAGTAAATAATTTTAATTTAGTTAATGCTATCTCCAACATCAACACTTATCATCATCAACATTATCTATTCAGGATATATTAATCTGAAATTAACCATCATTGAAAGAATAAATTAAAAGCTTCAGATCTCCAAGGTCAGCATTTTGGCAGGCAGCCACACAATGTACACACATTACTGAGCACCTATGGACATCTGGTTCTTTCCTAGTTTGGAATATGCCAATCAATAACATCCTTCCCTGAAGGAATTTGTTCTAGTAGACAAAAAATAAGATTTCACAAGAGTGACAAACGGAATATTCAAGTAGTTTGGACAATAAAAGGGCTTTAATAATAATTGTTAGACCTACTGAGAAATGTCTAATGACAAATACATGTTGAGAAAACTACTAATCTTAATCAGCCAGGATTAAAGGAGACTGGATTAGTCTCCTTTGTCATAGTGCCTGATAAATTGTGTGTTCCTTGAGGCTTTATTCCTTTAGGGAATTTAATTCCTTTTTTCCTGTCATATAACTTGAACTTCAGTATTAAATATGTTGTCTCATTCTTAGACTATTTGGGTATTATAAGGCAGACCCATGTTCTACTCTAGAGCCATATTTAGGGATTAGTTCAAAAAGCAATGTGATCAGACTTAACTTGTATTCCCACATAGGCGATTGTTCAGAATAAAGGATAAGATGTCCAAGACTTTTAAATTCAGGATTTCTTTGGATCACCACCTTGAAGTAAATCAGTAGGTTATATGACTTAAAAGTAGTCCAAGAATCCCTGAAAACTATACATTATTCAACAAACTACTTGGCATCTTAAGAGGTAAACTACCATAGACCTGAGGCAATGCAAGGTCAAGATGGAGCAAGTGCCTGGGATCTGGAGAAGATAATCCAGCACTAGCCAGGATTAACTGATTATATGTAGGACTCTGAATGGAGGTGGGACACCAAAAACTCCAAGAATTTATCATTAATGTAAAATTGAGGAGAAACATAAGGTTAAATTGAAAAAAATATTTATTTTAGACATAAAGAAATGACATTGCAAACTTATTGAAGTAATGAGCCTTGTCATTCCAGTTAAATATTGATTGGGGACCCATTCTTCGCTAAGTATATAATCCTGGCTCAGATTCAAAGGTTTTATACAAATTTATGGAGTATGGAGAGAAAATAATCTTCAGATGGACTGATCAACAGCAAAAGTCAGAATCAGGAATCAGAATACAGGAAGCAGGTTGATATACCACAAAATTAGTTATTTCCATAGCTTTTACAGGCAGTTCCTCTGTCTGAAGTCTTCCTTGACTACAGGCAATTAGTCACTGCTTCCTCCATCAGAACAGTTCTGTTTTTAGCTCTAACATAAAATGTATCCTTTTCTACCTCTTTATGTCTAGTCTTCCCAAGATTATGTGCCCACTCCCTAGCACAAATCCTGGCACACAGCAGGCATCTAATAAATGTGCTTTAATGATATGCTTGAACAAATGAATAAAAACCTATCTTGTCAGAAGTTTTTAAAAACACAGGCTTTGCTCTGTTGAATTAGAAAAGGCCACGCTCAGAAACAGCCCTGAGTTGGCATGAATCTCACATTCACCCTTCTTACCACATTCTCTTACCCTTGTCCCTCCATCTCTTTCTTCCATCCCTTCCTCCCTCCCTCCCTCCCTCCCTCC
>PVHY01007712.1:0-24966 GCA_004024945.1 Uropsilus gracilis | reverse complement strand
AACATTCTCTTTTCATTTCTTCAACACATAACTTGATGTCATACTGCAGAACTCTGTGGCTAAATTGATGACTATTGACTATTCCAATTTAATAATTCATAATTATCTATAAATCTATGAGAAATAAATCTTTCCATTAGAGTATTGGCTCATTTTTTTATTGGATATTTCTTAAGGGTAAAGACTTTGAAAGTGAATTTAAAATAAAATAAAAATTAAATATTTAGCAAATTAATACACAGTAAGTCTCATGTTTCTATATAATTCTTTTCTATATCGATCACACCACTTTAACTCTCACACAGGCACATATATACACTATGCTACTTCAGTCTCATTAACAGGTGCCTTCCAGAAACTTCCTTTTTCTAAAACAAGAAGTAGTGAGTCAGTGATTTGCCTGGGGGAACACTCTACGCAATGACTATTAGTAATGAAGACTTCCTAAAATTAGTGAAAATCTGTTTCCCCTTTAAAAGACATAGAGAGCAAGCTACTGAAGCAAGAATCACACATGGAATTGGAAATTTATGGAAAAATGCTTCTTAAGGTCTTGGTTTAGCTAACATTTGGACTAAATATTTTGGTATGTACCTAGAGTTCTCTATGTTGATATTCAGAGAATGCTTCCATTTTAGGGTAAAAGTTAACAAAATATTAAACTGTATTAAGTACTTCTATATTCCAAGTACTGTGTGATAAGTTCCTGTCTAGAGTTATTAGTCAATCCCAACCACAATCCTGAAGGGGAAGCTGGGAGTGGAAATCTGGTCTTTTTGACTTAAAGGACATGCTCTTCATCATCACTTTATACTGGGTCCAAATGAGATCCCTAACTCAGAACAAACATAGTTGAAACAAAGATGGAGTCTCAGTTCCGAAGAACTGTGTTCAACAAATTTCTCATTTCCCTTCGCAAGAGAAGCAGGGGAAGACTAATAGCTATCCCAGATGCCCTAGCAGCAGGATCCAGCGTTTGGGAGACTGAATGTGAGACAGCCACTTACATCTTTTTTCATTCTGCTTACATTATAAGGTGTCATTTCATCTCTGAAAGACTGTGACATTTTAAACCATCTCACTGACAACCCATTCTGGCCAAACCACCACATTCACTTGAAGTAAGAAGTGTGTGTAGTGGCTCAGGGTGACCCAGTTAAGAGTGGGCCCTATTAAAGCTATTAAGTGTGGTTTCTTTTTCAGTGAGGTCATTCTGTTTAATCCCTCTGGGCTGAAAGAACCTATAAAGCAGTCTCTCTAACAGCTTATCTCAATCCATTTCTTGGTGGACTAAAGGGCTCAACTATTTGAGTGCTCTCTTGAAGCAAGAAGTAGGAAGATGTTGGTAGCGAGGGGGAGGGTGGGTAAGAAGTAGGCAAGCAATAAATTGTTAGTCACATGGAGAAACTACTCAAGAGATTGCAAAACGATGGAGAAAGAGGTGGGAGCTTGACAAGAAGGAAGTTGGAAGATTCCTCATCTACTTCTAACCATTCAGTAAATCTGCCATTACTTAGAGCCAACTGTAAAGAGAAGGAAGATAGAAGGTCTAATTCTGAGCATGTGTTTCTGTGTTATACCACAGGAAAATGAATAGCTGAAACTGCTCAGTTTTTAATATTTAATAGCTGCAAGTTTATCTGATTTGTTTATCACAGTCAACGCTTTCCTGGAAACACATGTAAAACAGAAAGGTATATTCCTTATGAAAAACTTCTGCATTGAGAAACGTCTGAATCAGATACTTTGGGGAGAATGGGGAGGATGTGACCAGTAATCTTAATTTTAACAAGTGGTTTATACTGTATTCCTTTATCTCTCCCAAATATTTCTAGTATGAAAAAATAATGAAGGCCATGTGTACATTCTTCAATTCAGGTTATGAGTTTCTCAAAGGATAAAATTGATTGTTTATACTGATTACTTAAGGGAAAAATAAGATGCAGATTAGAATGAAGACATGTATCATTTATATAGTAAAAAGTATACATTATCTTTCAGTTAGCTCTATTTGTCTATAAACAGAAAAATGTTAAAGGTACTGCAAACAACAACTACATCTAGGAACATATATGTATATATATATATATATAACTTATATATAGATAAATAGCCTTTTATACTTGTGTTTAACATACGTATTTTTTCCTTTTATCCCTTTATATTTTGAAGTTTCTTTATGTTTTTAAATTTTATATTGTAGAGATGATTCTGATAATCAGTAGGAATTAGGAACCACTGTAGAGAATTGGTTGTTAGTTTCCATTAGTTAAGTGCCATTGACTGTTTAAACATTTGTGCATTGACCCAGTGGATTCCAAGATTTCCCACACTCAAATTCAGAAAGAGTGTGGCCAGATTCAGTAAGAAGATACTGAGAAATGCAATTTGGCTTACATGGGTGAATTCAATTAGTAAATATCAAAACCATTTGTCTAAAAGAGTCCAGCTTGCTCCTTCTACAGAGATCAGCATGCTCTGTTAGTATCTAGGAAGGAACATAATTTTCAAGAGCAGAACAAATCCATGTCAGCACTCCAATAGGCTGTCCTTTCCATTCACCTAGAAGCAGGAAGAACCTGAGGCACAAGTGTTAAGTGCCTTAAACTTATCATCAGATCTTTCTACTCTGCTCTTTCTTGGCCTCTCTCTGCATGCTGTAGGGAAACTGGACCCTGAAGTCCTCAAAACCAACATTGTACACAACTTGGGAATGAGATTGCAGTGCCCACTTATGTCAGACTTACATGAAACATCTTCAAAGTTATTCTTCAAAATTTCCCCCTCCAGCATCAAAAATTTACCTTCTTCCTCATCCCCATCCAAATGTTTAGTCCTCTAATATTCTAATCTTATGTATCTGTAACAAAAAATCAGCTCAAGAAAGCCACACAAAGGTCATACCAGTAGTTCTCAATCTTATTATCCTCAACCTCCAACATTCCTGGGTGATGTGACATATAGAACAGTGGGGACAAAGGGGAAAAGAGAAGGATGACATTCAAATGCTAAGGCACACTTCAGCATGAGTTTTGAAAGAGTCCTCAAATCTGATTTACAGTCCGTAAGTGACTTTTTTGAGATTCAGTGGGTCAGGTAGATATTAATTCCATAGTTAGCTTCCCAAGGCTATTTATGTGCTAATGAGGCAATTCTTTAAACCAAAATTGAATGTCTCATTATGGAACTACAGGTATGATGCTGTTGGGAAAGATATTTTGGGGAATGGAGCATTCCTGGGTTTCTCCCAAATGTGTCATACCTTGGAGTGCCTATCTCACCCAATCATTGTGTTTTCTACCCGGCTTAGAACTTCTTAAGATTTGCTAAAAATCTTGAAATCTTTCCAGTAGGTCACTTGAAATTCCACTTAGAAATTTCCTGCCAAAATAAGGCAAGAGAGTAAAACTATGCATTCTGTCACCTCTTCATTTTTAATGGTATTGACTCTTGAAATCCAGAGGAATGCTAGCTTCCATAAGCTTCTCTTCACAGACTGATATTTTAAATCTAGAGTGCTAAGAACCAACAACCTTCATTTTGTCCTTGTGAAGAAGACATAGTCTACCTGACCTAGAATAGATGCCTCTGATTTTCTGATGGAAATATTGGCAACTAATATAGAAAATATTGTGGTGTAGCCTCATAAAACAAGAAAAACCCACCCACAAATATTAGAGCTCACAGTATCACAAATGCTTTGCTTTCAATTTGAATAGTCACTTTACTTTTCTTACAATACCTCAAAAACACCCATTCTGGAACATTTCTAACTCCACTCTCAATATTGGACTATGCATTATCACCTAAAATAAATCTC
Source organism: Uropsilus gracilis (assembly GCA_004024945.1). NCBI lineage: Eukaryota > Metazoa > Chordata > Mammalia > Eulipotyphla > Talpidae > Uropsilus > Uropsilus gracilis. The sequence goes on along the minus strand of PVHY01007712.1, from coordinate 21,146 downwards.
TAAATATCTCTGCTGTCACAAAAAGCCACAAATGAAAACTCTTGCAAAAATCAAACATCACTCCTATAAGTGAACTACAAAGACATTATTAAACAAATATTTAGCACAATTTGACTGGAATTATGTAGACTCAGACTAAATAATTTTCCCTAGAGTGAAAGATAATATTTTTCATTATATTCACCATAGAAAAGCTGAATGTGAATGCTTCAGTCATTGAAATTCTACTCTGTGACGTATAGAATGGATGTGATACCATTGTATCAAGGGAAACTGCAATCATTTATTTGGATCCCAAATGTTAATCAAAGTTTTGGTGGAATTCAATCAAAATTCTGGCACCAAAACCTGTAACCTTGAGCAGTCTAGTTAGGACTTTAGAAATACCTTACAGCAGTTTCTGTTTTATGTAAGCTTCATTGGTTGCAAGTAACTAAAGTCCACTTGAATCATCTTAATTGAAAGGAGAGTTGTTATAAAGGTATGTCATGGATCCAAAGATAGACAGAAAAGGGCTTATAAGAAATATAAGGATTTTCAAGAATTAAGGCACCAATATTCTCTCTCCTCTTCCCTCTCCTCTTCCTCTTTCTCATTCTCCTCTTTTCCCTCTCTTTCCCCCTTACTTCTTTCCTTTCTTCCCTGTCTCTTTTCCCTTTCCCAACCTCTCACTCTTGTCTCCCATCCTCTTCTCTGTCTTTGGCTCTCTTTCCCTTTCAACTTTTCTGGCTTTCCTTCTTCCTCTCTTCCTCTCCTCTCCTTTTTTTTCTCCTTCCCTCCCACCAATGGTTTCTCATGTTTATCTTTCTCTGAAGCTCCACTTCCATCTTAACTCTGGGCACAAGTACTTTCTTACTTCTCCACACATAAGCTACAAAAAAGCACCTCTCAGATAGCCAAATCTGACCAAAAACTCAATTGTAAACTCTCAGGAGACATCAGATCAGTTCAGCATGGGTGGATCCTCTTTCTGATTGAGTCACTGGTAGAATAGAAATGTCATGCTCAGTAGGTCTCCACTTAATATTGTGGATATGTCTTGGAGACTGCAACTTTAAGCAAAATGACATAGAAAAGTTTAATATTACCATAAGGCTAGTTGATAGAAGTGAGTCAAGTTCACAGAGCACATTTCTTGTTGCAAAAATAGCATCAAACTTCTAAATAAAGACACAAAACACTTCTAACATTAAACATTAATTTGTATTTATTCATTTCATTCATCTGTCAATCCCCTTATGCAGTTCAGGGTCTCTAGTGACTGGAGCTTCTCCCAAACTGTTCATGGCTCATAGCAGAAGTCATCTTTGCAAAAGATCCCCTTCTATGACAGGGCACATTCACACTTACCCACTCACACATTCAGTCATACGGGGACAACGCAAATACTGCAACAAATCTAATGTATTCAGCTTTGGGATGTGGGAGGGAACTGGAGCAGCTGGAGAAAAGCCACACAGATTTTGGGAAGAACACACAAACTCCACACAAACAATGGGTACAGCTAGGAATCATGTTTCCCCTCATCAGCATTCCACCAAATCAATGTTAATGAAACAGCATTATTTAAATAAGAACCTGCCATAAACATGGCTTCTAATGTTTCAACCCCTTATGGGAGGTAGGAAGATTATTAGTTATCATTTTCACTGAAAAATACTTAAAAATCTAAAGGTCAACAAATTGACAAATGAAAAAAAACATTAGGCTAACCTTTGGGGATTCCTTATCCCCCTAGTTTATTTCCACTAACATGAGAATTTATAAAATATCCTTCACTGTACTTTCTTGAGGAAAAACACAGATATACAACCAACATAATATTTTGGTCTGGTCAAGAAATCATTTGACTGGGAAGGATTAGGAGATATAGTCTCCACCATGAAGAGCAACATGCACCCTTTCAAGCAACACTGTTGCCCTGTTAGTTTCCTTGCCAGGAGTCAGTCTCTGTGGTCCCATCAACATCTGACATGTTAATCCTTCTGAGATGTTGTTACTGCTCTTATTATAACTTGCGTTTGGCAGTCATGGGGTAAACTGTTTGCATACTGGTAGCTTCATTCCCTCTTTCAAGCTACTTAGGTGCCAATTATGGGAGTCTCTAAAGGAATTGGAATATCAAAAGTGAGTTAATTTACCTTGTAGTCACCAACAAAATTAGTCTCCAGGGTATTCTAACACATTCCTGCTAAATTGGGCATTTTTAGTGTCACTTAAATTCCAATGTGCATCCAAAGTAATAACCCCAATGACAATATGCATGACTTTATTAAGCTCTGCTCTGGAAACTCATGCAAGAGTGATAGTGAAAGAGCATTAACACAGAGAGGGAGCATCTTGAAGCCTGCTAACTCATTTCCTCTGATGGAAATCAATAAGCTTTTGACCACCACCAACCCTATCAAAAAGCAGATGCTCAGCAGACCATCCATGCCTTAGACAGCACATCCTCTTCCATTAGAAACTGCTAGTGTGGCTTTTGAATCAGGATAGATCGATCAGATATAACAGAAGATATTTCTTGTCTGCTTTAGCACAAATTTCCGCTCTGAAAGGAAAATGGATTCCTATTTTAAAGGATGATAATAACTCAGGGAAGTGTTCATCCACCAACCAAACATTTTTGCTTATATTCAACTTTACTGTTGAAGATATTTAAGATAGTAAATTAGAGATTTTACTATGAGCAATAATATTTTACAAATGCCTCCAGTCAAAGACAGTGCTATTGACAAGAGAAAATATTTTGGCTTTATGTACAGTTACATGGAACACAATGAATTTAGCACAAATTCCTGGGACATAATAGGTATGTGATAAATATGCTTTCCTTCTTTTCCTGAAAGGAAAAGAAAAATAGAGAGAAAGAAGTTTGGAATTTTTAAAGACATTTGTTTATAAAGCTTTACTGTTTTTGTTCAACTCAATTATATTTCAGCCCTTTGTGATCTTAAAGTATTTTCACACCATTCTATAATCACTATGTAGCATAAATAAGGCTAAATATTATCATCTTAAGCATAAATAGTATGAGATTTCTCCATATTTTTAGCAACTCAATAATAAGATAGAACTCACATTCTCTGCCTTTGGTTTATTACCCCAGAATACAGAGTCTCACTGAAGATCTTAAACTAATGAGTCTTCTGTAATTGTAAGATGCTTTTCTTAAAATTTTTACTTAAATTCTTTATCAGATAGCTGCTTAGTATCACAGATATAAAGTTAATAGCTAATTTGTTACACTCAGTACATATATATGTACATATATAAGCAGTGTCTATATTGTATAATACATAATATGTATTTGTATGTATAAGTATACACAAATACATATACATACATCTAACTGATCATACCCCAGAACTGCTTAAGAACTCCAGTTTTAACATTATGAGATGCTAAGCTTAAGCATGAACAATGAGCAAGATTTTATCATATGTGCCATTCATTTTGCAATCCCATCTCAGTGTGGGAAACCTCATGAGACAATCTGATGGAGTTTTCCGTTTGAGCTGAATACAGGATTTTGAAAGGCAGTAAAACATTATCAATAAAAAAAAAACTGTAATTGTTGCTAATTGTATTCAAGGGTATTTTTGAGGACTTACTAAGTTTTGAATAATGAGGAGGCTGATTTTTTTTTTTTGCTCTGTTGTTTGTAACAGTTGAGACCATTATCATTATCATCATATACATTTTGCCACATATCCATCACATGAAATCTGACTCATAGCAGCCTTCAGCACTGTTATCACAGTCCCTAGAGATGCTATTTACCCACAACTCTACTTACTGCCAAAGCCTGAGTATGAAAATGAGTAAGTCTTTCCATAAGAACCTCCTTCTTCCATTTAGACATCTCTATTTTATCCTTCCATGTCTGCAATTGGCTTCAGAGACTGACCCAGTTTTCTCAATCTTTGATGAATTGGCACATACATAAGTACTTACATTTGTTAACACCCTGGGAGAAAAGGAAATTTGGGCTTTGCCTTCAGCTACCTACAAGAGCAGCCTTGTGGTCTCTTCCCCATGCCATTGTGTGTGTGTGTGTGTGTGTGTGTGTGTGTGTATTTGTAAGTGTGCCCTTACCGATATTATATTTAATTATTTTAAAAATTTTGAGTAAAAGTCTGAATCTATCTATAAATATATGTGTGTGTAAGGTCAGGTAAAATGTCAAACAATACCAAAAATATAAAAGAATAACACTTTTCTGTCTTACCTTTTCTAAAGCATCTTTTTATCCAATCACTTTCTACCTTTTCAACTCTATCTTCTACTTATTATTTCATATTGCTAAATAATTCTCTTATAATGTTGTTATTCAATATAGGCTGGAAGCTTTTTTGTATTGTTTCTCTGATAATTCTTTCTTCTTCATTTTCTCTGTTGAAAATCATTTTGGTTGAAGCTGTATATTCTGGATAGATCTTCTTATTGCTTTATCTTTTCCATCTCAGTTTTTAAAGTTCTTTCTCTGGGAGATTTCTTCAGCCTTATCTTCCAATTTTTTATTTTGAATAGTTTTAGTTTTTCACTCATATATTAATTTGCAAACACTTTTTTCTACTGGGAGAAGCACTTTAAAAAAATCTCTTGAACAAAAAGATGACACAAAGAAATAGAAAGAGAGATAAGCATTGAATTACATACATTACAAAGTAATAATAACAAAAACAGTATGGTGCTTGAATAAAAATAGACACAAAGATCGATGTAATAGAATTGAGAATCCAAAAACCAACCCACACTTATACAGATAGTTAAAGAGAAAAGAGTTAAGAAGATACACTGGAGAAAGAAATGTCTATTCAACGAGTGGTATTGGGAATAACCAATTGTATAGCTAATGTAAATGAATTAAACTAGACAAGTATCTTATACTGTACACAAAAATTAATTCAACTGGATCAAAGATTTGGATGTAAGATCCAAAGCATAAAATACATAGAAGAAAACACAGGCAAAAAACCCTGCAATACTGGCTTCAGTGATGTCTTTGAGGACTCAACAATCGCAGCAAGGAAAACAAAAATCATAAATAAATGAGACTATATCAAATCTAAAAGTTTCTATGCCATGAAAGTATCATTAAACCAAAAACCCTACCAAATGGGAGAAAATATTTGCACACCAAGCATCTGACAAGAGGCTAATACCCAAAGTCTATGGAGAACTCATACAACTCGACAAAAATAACAAAACCACCCACATAAATAAAGGGCCAAAAAAGCTAAACACACATGCCTCCAAAAATGACAGTATAGTTTATCAACAGACATAGAAAAAATGCTAATCACTTATGATCAAGGAAATCAAAACCACAATTAGATACAACCTCTCATCAATGAGAATGGACTATAACAAAAAGACCAGAAACAAGTGTTGATGAGTGCTTGGAGAAAAAGAAATCCTCTTTCTTTCTAGAATGTAGACTGAACCAGCCCTTATGGAAAACTGTATGGAGGTTCCTCAAAACAGTATAAAAATACCATATGATCCACAGGATTCCTCCTTTTGATATCTACCCAGAGAACACAAAAGTACCAACTTTACAGAGTATATGTACTCCAATGTTTATTGAAGCACTATTTATAATTGCCAGGCTATTAGAAATAACTTAGTATAGATACTATAAATACATAAATCAGGAATATGTGATATATGTACATAATGGAAAACCATGCAGTTATAAAAACAGATGGAATCTTGCCTTTTGTGATAACTTTGGATAACTAGAGGGGATTATGCTAAGTGAAATAAGTCAGAAGGAGAAAGATAGCCACTGGTTTATTTCACTTAAATGTGGCCTATAAACAGCAAAGCAAAGGACAGACAAAAGCAAAACCAAAACAAGTCCATGAAATCTGACTATAGAAATAAGGCTCCCAGAAGGGCAGGCTGAAAGGGTTGGGAGCAAATTAGAGGGCTCAATGAAAAATGAAGAACTGGGGCTTTGGTGGTGTATGTAATGTGATACATTTGTAGAGATGCAAAACTGTACCTCTAAACATATGCACTGTTGTAAACAAGAATTTCCTCAATAAGTATAATTTTTAAAAAAGAAATTCAGATTCAATATGTTATATTGTCCAGATAAATTGAAGCTTTACAAAAAATCTTTAATTCAGTCTTTTTTCTTTTTAAAGGATCTGTTGATCCTTTGTTCTGTTCAAAACAAGGTACCTAAGACCTGATCAAGTATTTTTGGTCATTTGTATAGTTAGGCTGGGTTTTAATTGTTGGACTTTATTATATCGTGTTAAGGAATATTTAACAGTATACAAATGTCAGTCCTTATAAGTCAATTAGATTTTCCAGAAAACAATCCCTCTATCCCCCGCCTGTTTCCTAATGTCCTTAATTATCTGTGGGGAAAGACAACTGGCTCATACTCCTCAAGGTTCAAACTGGCATTAATCTCCCCATTTTAAATACGGTTTCTCATGTACATCTCAGTATGTTCTTCGTGTTCCTTAGTCTAAAGTTTTACATTTTGAACCTCTTTAGCTTTATCTGAACCTGGAAGTGGAAATGGACCAGCAATCACATATGAACAGACTAAAGCAGGAATCTCGGGATCTAAAGCTTTTCTTATGGACCCCAATTTCAGCACCACCCATATCCACTCTCCCAGAAGTTTGCCTTCCAGGGTTTTCCTCAAACTCATCAGCATGAATCACTTGTTTGTTTACCCTGTGCCTTCTGTAGGCACTTATGTTTTGGTTTTCCTTTCCAAATTTTTATATCTCTTCTGCAATTCATTTCTTTTCTCTGTTGGATGAATTTGAACCTCTGCCATTGCCTTCTATCATTTTAGTTTTGTCTGGGGATAACCCATGTATTCAGTAAGAGATACAAGGAAGTGTAACATTTTTAGCACTAATAAAGCTTACATACAAGTTGAAATATATATATATATGTATATATACATATATATATAAACTCTAAAACAAATGAATAAAAAACTCTAAAATAAATGAATAAAATATTTTAGAAATATAACAGACTCCTAATTCAACACTGTATCTGATTAAGTAAGAGAAAGTCATGTACCAAGCACCAAAATTATGAGCAATTTCTTTGACCTGGGATGTGAGAGAAGGTGTCACTAAAAAAATAGGACTGAAATTCCATTGAGTTTGAAAATTAATTGAGAATGTGGAAATTCAAAGTGAGAGAAACACAGAGAGAAAGCATAAGGAATGGTGACAAAAACAAAAGTTTCACACAAGGAGGCTCTAATTTAGTTATCATTAATTCCACATTTTAGGTGAAAAGGATAGCTAATAATAAAAGTCATCGTGCTTATACTTCAAGTGGTAGTACAACTACACCTTGGACAGATGTCAGAGTAGTTTTGTTCCATAGCCTAGCAAAATTTCTTGTCTTCTTTCCAATGGAACATCTTGGTGCAATTAGCCTCTCCTAAAGAAATTAGCAAATGATGGAGCAGATTCTATCACGTCTGCTTTCTGAATATTTGATACAGAAGTTTTTTAGTTTTATGTTACATGTTAAACAAAAAAGAGTGAAAAGGTAGATTATAACTATAGAGAAAGTGGTATTGAACTTTTAGAAAGAGAAAGGTAAACTTTTAGAAGGACAAAGGATCTGTGGAATAAATAAGCTGAAGGTGGTACCTGACTAAGAGTTTAAAATATAAGCTAATAAAGGGGTGAGATGACTCAAAAGAGAAGAGTTTCGGGAAGGACAATTCCTATTGAAACTCTGGGCATCTATAAGAAATTAAAATGCAATCAAATTATGTTCACAGAAGTATGGCTATTTGTTGGAGGCAAAGGAAGTGAATGTAGCAGATGAAAACATTCCAGATCTGAAATCAAAGAAGTATTGGTTCAAATTCCGTCCCTATAAAATGGGTGTTCCTCAGACAAGACACACAGATTTTCAGAGATTTGGGTGTTTCATCTTTAAAATAAAGATAATTATAGTACTGCACGATAGAAGTGATATGAAAATTAAATGAGATCATTGTGAGACTAAATAAGTCCATAGGAGATGGCAAGTTTTCTGTTCAGATTAGCTAGTAAAAATAATCATAGTAATAAAATAAATATTTATCTGAAAAAGACTTAATCCAGAGGATGTAACAGAATTAGATCTTAAAGACAGGGCAACTGAAAATTATATTAGATAGCACAGAGCCAAATGTATTTCTTTACAAAGTGTAAAAGATTTATTACTTTTGATTTTACATCAGTGTTCTAGTTCCAAACTTCTAAGAAGAAAGTTAGCTTAAAATTTTGGCAGGGAATCAAGATCAGAAGTCACTTCATTTGTTGTTAAATATACTGATCACTTTGTCCAGAAATCCTCCCAGGATGTTTATGTGCAAGTATCATTGCAAATATCAGCAATTTCATTCAAAAAAAAAAACAAAACAGGGACCACCCTTTCCCTATCTGTGTCATGAATTAATCACTAGTTTTAATTAAGAATCACATTGCAGAGGGTTCTATAATTGGAGAGTTAGTTTAATGAGCTATTGCAAGTTAAAGTAATTTCTACTTCCTTGAGTTTGAGTGTGATAAATGAAGTTTCTTTTTTCAGGAAATCCTCATTACCTGTCTGATTATCATAAAATTTATAGAATATCTACTTTTGATTATGCTTTTCTCCAATGCTAAGAACAAATTCCTGCATGGGTTTGAAGTTAGAAAGATGTTGACAGCATATCCTTGAAGCAGATGTACATTAGTTGCACAAAGTTTACATGTTAATAGATTTAAATTGGTCTATGAACAGAGTAAATTGCCATTTCTTGATTATTTATATAAATTAAAGGATGGCTTAACTTAATTTCTAACATGTGTGCCCTCTGGCAATAAAGGTTGCTGAAGATTTCAGTCCTTCCCTTTTCAAGGGATTGGGGAAGAAAGACTACCTACTATCTGCCAATCTTTAGTTGTACTACTTCACAAAGGGCAGTTTATTTTGGAGACTGTAATGATCTAATCAAGAAAATCAAAGGTCTGATGTAACTTACCCATCTCAGCTCCAGCACCTCTTAGAAAACTCCATAAACAACTTATAAATAAAAGAAATAAAGCTATGTAGAATCTCACTATCAGGCACAATCTCAAACTAGGACAACCAGTTGTAAGGATCTTAACATCCTGATCAAAGCAGGCAAAGTGGATGTGGTTTTCTGGGTTGACCATGGATAGCTGGGATAAAATGGCAGCAGGACATAGTAGCCCCTATAACCAGAATCAAGTGACAAACTGCTTCTGAGACAAGAAAGAGATTTGTGATTCTTTCAGCACTTACATGTATATATTTGAAAATAAACATACTTTAGATAATATAAAGTAGCTCTTTTTCTAGAACTTTTTTGGTAAAAGATCCCCCAATATGAGAATAAATAGGAGAAAAGGGAAAGTTTTTTTTTATTTAGCCCATATGCAGTACTATTGATGCTGTCTTTTCTCTTTATTTTATTTTTATTATTTTCTTATTTTCATACAACCTCTATCATATTTGTATAGTTATTAATCCCTTTATGTATGGTCCACCCTCCTTTCCTCCCACTGTCCCACCACCACCCCCATCCCTCCAGTGCCATCACCCCTCCAGTCACTCCAACTCCCATAACTCTGTAAGTTGTTGGTTGGTCAATGCATAGCCAGCAAGTTTCTTCCTTTTCTAGTGCTAAGTCCTTTTTCTGGATGAGGACCTGTGCTCCTGAGACATGGTAGCCCATGCTGCTTAAATTTCCAGGGCTAACTTTGTGACAGGTAGTCAGTCCCAGCACATCAGGAACCTCTTGTAGATCAGGTGAGTGGTTCAATGCCAAGTTTTTACGGTATGAATGCTTAGGCAATACATTTCTTGGCTAAGGTTTCACAGCTCAACACAGTCTAGGTCTACTTCTCTTGTCTTCTATCCCAAGAATTGATGAGGAAGAGGTTCATAGCATCATCATGAGTTCTAACTCCATTTCTGCCTCTTACCCACTTTGTATTTTTGGGCAGGTAACATCTTTGAGTCTCAGAAGTAGAGTAAGATTGCTCAGTGCAATATGATAGTGCATATTCATGAATTTTGGGATTACTAAAATGCTCTATGGAGTAATATTAACTGATGAAAACCTAGCATTCAAAAGTATCCAGTTACTAACAGTTCAATAGAAAAACTGAGTGCAAATTTTCTTATTGATATTCTTGTAATCTATAAAAGACCTAGCAATAGTTGTAAGTCTATGCATTTATCCATCCTATTTTAATAAAATACTTTGTTAAAATTTTAAAGTATAGCTTATTAACAATTTTTTTCTGAACCAACTTCACAAAAAAATGTTCTTACCAATGACTTAGATAATATCAAGGGTAGTAAATAATGAGGGGTAACTACAGAAAACTGCACTAATCAAAACTTCTCTTTTAAATAATACTTTATATCTGATTGTGAGAGTAATGCTTGCTTACTGAAGGACACTTGGAAATTGGTTTTATAATTATTATCTTTTAATACTATGATCCTTTTTAAGCCCTGCCAAGTGTATATATGTTTTACCCCCTATAAAATTTTCTATCCTTCAGCAAAGGTGAAGCAACATGGACAATCAAACCATTCCCATGGCACTTCCTAGTTAAAGTGGATGTATTTGCACCAGTGGCTCAGGTCTATTCCTTTATAGCAGTTTTCTTTCAGTGTGCTATGTTATGGTAGAACAGAGAAAGAAGCTAAGAGTTATGGCAGGTAGAATTGCAAGCTGTCCCTCAAGATTCCCAAGCCCTGGTATAAACCAATCTCCCAGTTATTCAAAGTCTGATCCAGGTGCTGCTGTGAAGGTATTTGCAGATAAACTTAAGGTCACAAATTTCTTCATCTTAAAATATGGAGATTATCCATGAAGGCCTGGTTAAAATAGTTGAACCCAAAAACAGAGTTCTTCCTGAAGGATTAAAGTATACATAAGAAATCTCTAGGAACTAGGAACAGCTCCTTCCTAATACAGCAGGCAAGTAAATAGGAAGTTCAGCCTTAAACAACTGCAAGGAAGTCAAGTTAGTCCAAAATCTGAAGAAAAAAAAACTTGACCAAAATCTTGATTTTAGCCTTCTAAGACCAGAATAAAGAAGCCTAATAGTAATGCTAGGGCCATCTGATCTACAGAACTGTGAGTCACTAAATGGGTATTGCTTTAGGCTGCTGTGTTTGTGGTAATTTGTTATGCAACAATAGAAAACTAATGTAAAATGTTATTTGTTAAAGTTTCCAATTTAATTAGATTAAAGAAAAGAATTTATTATTTTTCATTACTTCTGAAATATCCTATTGAGTGATATATGATCATTTCTTTATCCACTGAGCAGCTGAAGAACCTTTGAGTTGTTTCCAATTACAGGCTATTATGAATAAAGTCAGGATGAACATTTATGTGTAAGTCCTTTGAGGGACACCTGAGGTTAATTTTACATCCAGTAAGGAAGCATATAGGGAACCATTAACATAGGAATACTTTAGCTTGACACCCCCCCAACCTGTCATTCAGATACCTTACTGCATTTGAGTTCTGGTCCTTGAGAATGTAGGGTTCTGGGTGTCATGGACCAGTTATCAAATGTCCTGGTTGGGTCCCTTAGTCTACTTCCTTACTTAGTTTCATCTAAGTCATACTGAACAATAATGCTTGTTTTGAGCTTTTTGAGAATTCCATAGATAGAAAAACTCAAAAAGATGTTAAAAGATCACAGTAATAGTTTACTTACATGCTAGGTAGCAAATGGAAAGGGAGCAAATGAACAGAATGGAAACCACCTGATCTCCATATTATGAGTTCCACATAGTTGCTAACTCCAGCAAATGCAAATTCAGTGTTCCGGTGATGATATTATAATAAAAGAAAGGAAAAATTATTGCCTGTCAATTTTCTTTGTATTTTCTTATCCCTAAAGAAATATTAGAGAATAATTTCATAGCTACTAGCTCTGTATTACTAATTCAGTGATAGAGTATTAACAATTTGCACAAGATCTGTTTTAGCTATACAAAGGGTAGAGGAGAATATGTTTGGCAAGTTACCTTGAAATCCAGTGAGCCAAAAACAGAGTAAGAATTCAGGTGTCTAGAATTTACAGCAGATAGACTTCCCATCAGCAAATAATCCATTTCTTGAAATAGACAGAATCAGAGACATGAGAAATACTTATGCTCACAATGAATACTTAGATAGCTTTGGCTTAAACTTAAAATTATCAGGTTGGGGGGGGTTTTAAATTTTAAATCTAATAGGTTATTTGGCTGAACATGATTTTTCATCAATCCAAAAGTTACAGAAGACAGAATGAAGGAAATATTGACTTGAGTAACTGTGCAGAGAGGCCTCATTGTAAATTTATATTGCTTCAAACCCATTTCTTGTGGACCAAAGACTATCAAGTTTTAAATATATACAGATTTTTTTAAAGTGCTAAATTCAAGAATGGTCATTACTCATTGGCGCTAATGCCTTGAGGTAACCAGAATTGAGGAAAGAGAGGCTATTTCTAGAAACTGACACAATAAAATGTAAGATTCATTCAAGAATGGAGAGAAATTTCCCCAGATGGATAAAAGTAACCTTTACAAGAGGAACATACTAAAAGAAGATAGAATTGTGGGACAGGGTGAGAACAATCAGGGAGGGGGGTGAACCCCAGAAATCACAGAGATGTGAAATTCATATATAAATAAGTTATTTTTAAAAAAAAATTATATTTGTAGTTAATTGCAGAACAAGATGTTGTGGAGCAAGAACTTTTAATTGATAACAGTATCACTTCACCACCATCTTGATCCTTGATATCTTGACTACCTGTGAGGTACTTTCTTCAAGCTAACATCAACATTAATGGTTGCTACCACTTAAAACCTCTACCTAATTCCAACATTCTCTCTCCTCTGAAGACTCAGCTCATGCTCCTTTACCCCAATATATGTGTATTTTCCTACTACTAGGAAACCAGGCTTGTTCCCATTCATGAGTACTGGTTTTCCTCCACCTCCCACCCTTAAAACTCCCCATCCCTGAATCACTTCCCACTCCTGAATCCTTGAGGGATGGCAACCGGATGTTACTGGCAGGAGAATGACTTCCACTGAAGAGTCCTTTGACCTCTTTAGTCACTCTGATAAATCAGGAGCCCTCTATGAGTGGAACTTGGGAATTTATTAATCTGGTCAGAATTCAACCACACCCAAGGTCCAGGGAATGACTGGATTCCATTTCAGATGATTTTTTCTCACATTCAGTTGAGATCATTTTCCCCACATTGCTTATATTACTCTACCACACATGTTCTGTGAGTTACAGGTTACAAAGAACTTTATAATCCAAGGGGCCAATGCCATGGAGTTGAGGTTATTCTATATTTATTGTAGAACAGTAAGTTCCACAAGTGATTTAGGAAATACTACTCTTTGGCTTGCAAAATGGGGAAAGGTAGTGTAATTAATAATAACTAAGATCCCAAAGGGTGTAACCCCTATACTCCACTGGAACAGGAAGCTGCGTAAGGCGTGGAGATTTTTTAAATTTCCAACTACAGCCATTCTAGTCAACTGAGACTGAGTCCCATAGGACAAGGTCAGGAATTGGTAGCATCTGTTTGGAGTGTGTGTGTGTGTGTGTGTGTGTGTGTGTGTGTGTGTGTGCAGTGTGTGTTTCTTCTTTGTCTAGGGGAAAGCAGTATCTTCTCACAGTTAAAAGTTTCTCCCCAAGGTGAGATTTGCGAACTTTTTTCATATTCTGTTTTCTCTAAATGCCAGAATTTGGTGGTGTTTGGAGGAAGGACCCTCTGATAGTGATCTTATTTCTGACTGCAAAATAGTAGATCTTAGTTCTAGCCCTCCTCTATTACCCACTAATTTTTCTGATCTTGAGCTAATAACAACTTTACCTCATCTGTAAAATAGGAGATTCTTCCTGGATCACAACTTTCCCAAAGATTTTTAGCTCTATGACCTGTTTGCCATATGTACCTAATCACATGACAACCCTAAGAAATCTCTCTTTCAGTCATGAAGTCACACACTTTAAGGATGTAGACAAATAAGCTAAGTATTTAGTTATGCATGCATATTACCAATCAAAGTTGTAAAATATTTTGAATGTTAAATATTGTACTTGCCCATTGACACTTCATAAAATACTGTTATTCCTCACCAGTGTCACTTTGTGACTAATCCAATAGTTTCCCAGATACCATCACTTCCATCTAAGTATTTTGAAAACTAACACAGTCAAGGTCACCTACAATGCTGTCACTAGAAATGTGATTCATAGTCACAAACACTCATCTGCATAGCACTTGATGATCTTTTCCTTTCCTATAGGTGTATATTTCTAATCTCCATAATATGCCACTTGCTGAATTGCATTTTTTATGTGACCTCTCTAAGACCTAACTTGAAATGCAACAGTTGCATATTGTGAAGAACAATTTCAAGAATAATTACTGAATAATGAAAAGATTTTTCTTTTTTTTTTTAAATCAACTCTGGCAGATGACCTACATAAGTATCCAAAACAGATATTAACTTAAACAATTTTACCCCAATACATCTTCAAATGGTAGTACAAATTCAGGTATTAAGACAGAACTCAAAGATGTATCTAGGATGTATATAGAATTTTCTTCCGGGAAATATTTTCTTATGGGAAATAATCTTGGAGACCTAAAGAAGCTTATAGTTAACAGAAAGGAGTTTATTAAAAGCCACCAATTCTAAAATTTTATAAGTAGCATATGGAAGGATGAGCTCATTCACAAAATATCAGAAACCCCACAGGCCATGCCTCTCCCCATCCCTTGTGACCAAACTCCCCCAGCCTACCTGACCCATCCCACCTGGCCAAACTGCCCCACTCCAGGACCAAATAAAAGCACACAGCCATGTAGCCAAGGTGTGACTTTCATAGCTCCTGCTCTTGATTGTGTGCTTGTGACATGTCTGCCAGCATTCTTTCTCCAATATAGAGCCTGCTTCTTTGCTAGTCTCTGACCTCCATTTCTTCTTTTGTCTCCAAAGTTCTCTTTCTTAACAGCATATAGTATGTTTTTCTTTCCCCATTTGTCTTTGGACCCAAGACTACGACACTCAAAGGAATTTCCTTTTAAAAGGAAGGATCAGAATTTAATGTCTCTACTCAACCAGCAAGTTTCACTCTGACCCACAAAAACTAAAGTTTTCAAAAAAGTAAATAAAAAAGTAACCCCTTCCATGGTCTATCACATATTCAACTCAATACTGACCAAAAAGATCAAAAAAGAAAAGTTCACTCTTGGTACTTTACACTTTCTTGGTTTTTCCGCTGAAGTGAACTTTGCAACTTGAACCTTGCATTTTTTTCTCCTTATATTCCCTTTTTTCTCCTTATATTGGAAGCGGTGTTGAGAAATGCTGGTACCTATATAATAGTGCCTGGCAGCTATGGCCTTTAGGTTGCTCCTGGTCACTAGAGAAATTGGTGTCACTTTTGAGAGGTCTTCCCTCTCAAATAGCGTCCTTATGGAAACTTTTTCCTGTCAGGCAGAACATGAAAAGAAACTTGTCCTTCCATTTAGCTCAAGATAAGAATGAGTATATATTGAAGAGTCCCATAAGAAAATAAAACAAAAACTCAGTACCCACCACCAACATCACCACGCATATATACATACACATGTATACATACATATATATGTATATAGATGTATAATGTCCACAGCTAAAACATACAAACAGGGGATTCTCGCAGTGGATGTTAAATATTTACATTTGTAAGAAAGAAGTGTTATGTACAACTAAAGCAAAAAAGTAAGAGAACTGTGTAGTCTCTCAAGCTCCACATCAAGGAAAGTTAGGCAATCCATTCTCTAAATGTCTCCACCTCCTCCCTCTGTTATAGGGAAGGGAAGAACAACGAGGTAAAATAAGTCAGTTCTTAAAAAAAAACAAAAAAAAAAACAAAAACAGAGTCATCTTACTAGAGCAAAATTCCTATTTCCATCTGAAAGGAAAACTTAGGTAAGAGCATCCTCAGGCAGCAATCAAATGGATGTTTTGTTCTGGGCCTTGGAGTCACAGGGGAAATCCCTGATGAATACCCTCTCCCACCATAAACACTGTCTACTCCATTTACCAGGTCTCTATTCTAGAAAATAGGGGGCAAAGTTTCTTAGTATCCTAATGAGGAGAATAAGAAACAGTGTTTAGAAGAATTGTTTAAGGAGAGAGCTAATAGTCTCTCAAGATGGCCAACTCCTCCCCCACACAAAAATCTGAAAATCTTTCTGATAAAAAGAGCAATTCTGTTTGTGAGCAAACCAGATGGCTACATACCCCTTCATCAAGTCTGTTAGTTTTCACATAGCTGCCTTGGAAGTTTCTCCCCAGCAAAAACACATGGACATGAGACTTTTTGACTGAGTTAAGAATCTGTTTTAAAACAAGGCCAATCCACATTAACTCCTAGGTCTGCAAAACATAATTGCCTGCTTCGTTTTCTTCAGAATATTTTCTCTGGCAGATTGACTACCCTTCTGGATAACTAAATATATCACTTATGGTCAACAGAGTGAAAACATTGAGGCTTCTTTGCGGAGAATTCAGCCCAAAGCTCAGGGATTGCCCGAATTCTCTGGATCTGCACAGCACATTGGAGCTGTGTAAGCTCCAGCGGGCTAGAGCACTTGCACTTGGAAATTTTCTCAGCTTCTACTTGAAGGTTTATTTGTAGAGCTGCTCATTAAAGCATAAGTAGGAGAACATCAAGACAACTTATTAAGGGAGGCTTCCTCTTTCTTGGGAAGTGGGGATTGAATACTTTATAAAAAAAATAATCCCACATAATCCCACTTCCTCAAAGTAATTGTCATATACCAAAGAGACATAATAATTAGAGTTCAATCTTGGAACTGACAAAGTTGGTGCTAGGGGGGGTGTCCATTGCCCAACATACTGTGTGAACACATTTTTAAAATTTAGCACCTCAGCAAATATAGAATCACCAACAATAGCTTGAATTGACTAAAATAAGAATTAGTGAGGACTAAACCATTCTTTATATAGATATGGAATTCTCAGCATGGGGTGAAGAGTCCTTGGATCAACTTCAGATTAGATGTCCTAAAAATTATGGGGGAAAACTGTTGACATTGCAAATGTGTCTTTTAGAAGAGAAATCTTTTCTCAATATCAAAAGGGCATGTGATAAAATGAATTAAGAACCTTAGGCCTTTATTTAGATCGTAATCATAATACATTAAGTAATATGCTATACCTTCATGTCTTGTTTTACCATTTCAGTATTCCCACTGAACTCATTACTTCTTCCCAAAAATCTGACTCTACCATAAACTTACATCCATGTGCTATATAGTTCTAGTAATCTAAGTCATATTTTTATGTGAAATGGTAATACACAGATTTTATTCTCCCAGTAAATCTGTGTTTAAATTTTTCTTTAATAATATGATGAAACTAACCACTAATTAGAATACCTGTGAAACAACCATGGAAGGAGAAAATGATATAGTTTGGTAGATTTCTCAACATAGTTCTAATTTAACTTTCATCGTCACTATGAGCACTAAGTGTCTCACATAATACTGAATTTTGCTTAGCACCAAGGTACTCTCAAATTTTGTATTATATGTGAAAACAAAGTGTTACCCAAGTTACTTTCAAATTTTGCATTATATGTGAAAACAGTGTTACCCATTGTGTCTAACAGATAAAGTCAAAAGCCTCTAATATGTATAGCAGAATCTAAAGGAAATACAAGATTTAAATGAAACTTCAATAATTTGTGGATCATTGATTATTGCTTAACTTGTACTTCTCTATTTCAGTATACTGATGTACCAATACGTTTACAGGAGTCTTACAAAAAAAACCTTTTTCCAAGAACAACTTTACTGAGATATAATTCACATACCATAAAGTCTACCATTTTATAATGTACAATTCTGTGGTTTTTTTAATATATCCACAAGGTTGTGCAACTATCATTACTATCTAATTTTAGAACATTTTCATCATTCCAAAACCTCATATCCATTAGCAGATGCTTCCCATTCCCCCTTCCTCCAGCCCCTGCAACCACTAATCTGCTTTCTGTTTCTATTGATTTTCCTACTCTGAACATTGCATATAAGTGGAATCATACAAAATGTAGCCTTTTGAGTCTAGCCTTCTTTGACTTAGCTTAAGGTTCACCTGTGCTTCAGCATCTATCATCACTTCAGAGTGGTTTTTCTTACAGAGTTTCCATGAGGTTTTACTGTGGCTCAGAATAAGTATATATGATTATAGTGATGTCTGTCAGATGTCCTTTGTTGAACATAGAACATAGTAAAGTGTGGTGCTGTGAGGCATGGCCTGATGCCCAGCTATTCCTAAGTAAGCCTCACATACATGGAGTCTGCACAGTGACTATAATATGAGAACCAAAAAGCACTGAGCCATTGGATCTCCTCAGAACAGTGTCATGCTGAAATCAAATAGGTGGGAAGAAAATAGCAATTGTGAGTGCTTTTAGAGATACTGGAACATGGCTCTTGGTCTTTCTAAGTGTCATGTTCTCTTCAAAAGGACTGGCAAACATTCCAGTAGTCTAGCATATACATAGGATTTGCCTACTCTGAACATTTCGTATAAGTGAAATCATACAATATGTGGTCTTCTGAGTTTAGGCTAAGAACCACCATTCATTCCATCTTCACTAATTTTCTCTGCTTGGCTAATAACCACCAACATACACTAATACTCTTTTGGGATTAAGATAAAATGCTCTTAATTTGACTTCATAAGAGGTTTGCTCATTTTTAAAAGAAAGTCATGCTTTGTGAGGCAGGACCACAGGTTATCTATTTATTATAACTTTTGTCTGAACCCTCCCCACAACTTCCCCCCAATTCCCTCAAGCAGCAAAGGAAAGACAACCTACCTAGTGATATGGTGTCAGTGAAACCATAAAAGCACAGCCCTCTTTTCTCCTTATCACAAAGAGATCTTTTTATATTTGATGCTTTTTAAACATCACCCTGCCTCCTTCTCTTCCTTATAATGCATCATTAGTCATAACAGTTCCAACTGGTTTACTTGGAGCCAGGTGTGATTTTATTTGACTATAATTACAGGATTCTTGTCTATTTTAAGCACAGCCCTAGAGCAATGGTTCCCCTATAATCCTTGTGATCAAGTAGAAACCCTATTAAAAATGCAGATTTCCAAGATTAAATTCCAATAGGCAACTCTGGGGTGGAGGCCAGAAATCTGTATTTTTAGGTAAGTTTAGTTGCCCTGTGTTGATGCAGAAAGCCCATCAAAATAGTTGGAGAAATACTGCTGTATTGGCTTCAGTGTGCAAACTGGCCTCAGAAACTATTTTTAAATGCTGTTCTTATTTATGTATTCTATAAAACAATAAATAAAGCTGTGAGAGAAGACACACATTTTACGTTTATTGCATCTCTTAGTATGTCCTGGTGCCAGTTTTCATCCATGTCTTTCTCTATACACAACATGAAATGGTTACATTATTACCACTGGGTGGGAAGATGGTGACTACAGAGAATACTTTAGATAAAGCTGGTTCAAGAACAGAAAAAGAAGTAATAACAATTTAGCAGACTTGTACTTAGAGAAAATTAGTACGCTGAGGAAATGCTCTCTGGTATTTCTATTTTGAGGAAATAAATGTTATTTGTAGCAGGAAAATGCTTATGGAGTGGGACTACTTGTACAATAGGACTATTTCCTTCTCTTAAAAATTTTTTGCAAAAAGCATTTTCAGGATGCAAGTTTATTTTATTATTATTATTATTGTTATAAAGTTTATTCCGGTTGACAATTTAGGCCATAGACATGTACATGAAAATTCCATAAAAGGGATGAGTATGTGGGGGGTTAGGAGGGGTGGAGAAGGGAAGGAGTGGTCAGGGAGAGAAGGTGGTGGGTGGTCCCCAGGGAATACAAAGATGTGAAACACATATATTAAAAAAAAAATTAAGAAAAAAAAGGAATCAGTACAATTTCTACGCTGGGGAGAAGCAGCTCCTGCCTGCCTGGCACTATGCAGATGGCTCTCTTTTTCTTTCTCCATTCCCTAATAACCCTGTCCTTTTTTTCTCTCTCTCTTTCTTTTTAATTTTAATTTAAATTTTTTAAATTTGCATATATATGTATATGTATATTACATTAGTCCATTATTGTGTACCCAGGGGCTTTCCCACTTCACTAACATTTGCTAACCATTGATCTTTTGTGCTCTTCACCTCGCCCTCCTTCTTCCCCCTCCTCCTCTCTCACTCCATGGTTCAGTCCCATTGGTTGTTTTCATTCTTTCTTATTCATTTGTTTGTTTTTCCCTGTTTAGAGTACGAAATGTCTCTGAAATATTGTACTCTAATATTCATTTTCCTAAGTTTGTTTATCTTTGATCTTTGGTGCTAGGTCCCATCTTCAAGTCTTCCAATCTTTATGTAGCACATTGAGAGGTTTTGAATAACATACCCACTATGAGCTCACAGCAAGATTTGGCAATGGATTTAGGGCATCTGGTCATAGCAATCTGACATTATCTTGCTTGTTCACACATCACCATTACTTTTGTTTAAAACTCAGGGAAAGCACTTAACTGTGAACTAAAATTGCCCACCTGAGTTTAAAACATTCCTTTTTCATCAAAAGGCTATGTGTTCTCATGTAACTACAGTGAACTGTCAAAGATTTTTATGAGTACCTCTCTCCCAGAAGTTTCCTCTGGTTAAGCAGTGAGAATTTGGTATATTAATTTGAGTTCTATTCCTGAGCACCTAGCATGAAGCTCTAACCACCCCCAGTAATCTAATTCCTGACTGAAATAGGATTGCACAAAGCAGGCAAATGGAGGCAGCCTCTGAATCAACAGGCAGAAGCATATCAAAGGCTGCAGACTTGACAAGCATGGTTCAGTGAGTGCAAAAGAAAACAAAAATCACAAGGTAGAGACAGGTATAAAGCAAGGAAGAAGCAACAGACCAAGCCAATATATAGGAAAACAAAGAGCTAAAACAAACAAACAAAAAAAAAAAAAAAAAAAAAAAAAAAAAAAAAAAAAAAAAAAAAAAAAAAAAAAAAAAAAAAAAAAAAAAAAAAAAAAA
>PVHY01007711.1:0-65713 GCA_004024945.1 Uropsilus gracilis | reverse complement strand
CCTCCCCCTCTCCCCTCCACCCTCTCTCCCTCCCCCCCAGTGGAAATTTGAAATGTGGGCTCAGTGCAGAGCTTAGCTTAGCTCCTTGCCAATGGGAAACAAGGTACTGGGAGTCAATGTCATGTGATGGACATTAATTACGATAATTAATGCAGCTGTCACCTGTGGTTCATTGTGATCCACCATAAATGGAAGCACATACCCTGGAAATTCCAAGCACTGTTGACATCGACTGTTACAGAAATAAATACAATGACTAAGGGCTGGGATGTAGGATAGATGATCCTGAATACACTAGTGTTTGTGGAGAGAATCTAATACGGTCTTTTAACTTCCAGTTCAAGTCATAGTGTAAGTACTGAATCTTAGAAAATAATTGTCTTACCATATGACTGATATTGCTGAAAATTAACTAAAAAGTTTAATTTAAAAAGTTTAAATGTTTATGGTTGCTAAATTCACAGTGTCGCCCAGTTTCTTATGCTAATGTTTAGGACATTGCATGAAAGAGAATGAAATGAAATCTGGTTAGATTTTGCTGAAACTAACCATCTTGAAAACCCAAAGCTTCCTAAACACCCCTTGCCAGAACAGGTATCTTGCTCTCTGATACCTGAAGAGAATAATCTTTGCGTGAAAACCCCAAAACTCCGTGATAAACTCATTTGAGCCAAGTGCTGTAAAAGGGCATAGTCACTCTTCTATAACCTACCACAAGACTCCCTAGTTACCATTGATTAACTCCATGTGAGGAATGAGCCTCAGCACCTGGGAGTTGGACCTGGAGACCAATACAACCTGGGAGAAAAGCTTACACACTAAATGAATTGTGAGATTTGCTGATCAGTAGAAACCCGGAGAATGTGTGAGAGAGTAGATTCCAAGGGTGTTTGACCAATAGTTGTTCTGGATTTTATTCCTGTATTTCTAAGGATTTCTGTCTTATGTAGTTTGAAATTTGGAGGATAGTGTATAAGTTGATGACAAGCCCTCTGTTTCTCTTGTGATTATTGCTTCAAACTCTATAGAGCAAACTCTATAGGTTAATATTTACTCCTTCAGATAGGATTTTTCTGTTCTATGTTTTTTTCATTCTTCTATCTTTAACTTTTTGGTGCCATTATATTTTAGGGATACTTGTAAGTAGCTCATAACCTTGCTTACCCTTACCTTAGCCCACTACTAGTCACTGATGTGTTTGGACTCATTTGCCATGTTTTATCATGCTTCTGGTAGGTTTTCTTTTCGGTCTTTGATTTTTTTGTGCATATACTTGCTTTTGTTCTTGTATGGTTTTTGCTTTAGTGGTTTAGACACTGCACACCCTGTTACTAGTAGTCACCTTAAATATTTGATGTTTATTGTCTTGAGTTAATATTTTTCTATCTTCTAGTTAATCAGAATCGGTAGCTTCCTCTTGCACAAAGTAATATTTCCTTGCTTCCTATTCCTCCTGCCTCTAGTCCATCTACTTGTCACTCTAAGATAATATGTTATAGGGGTAATTATTTTTTCTGTAATAGAGAATTTTCAGAGCTTTTTTTTAGTTGCATTTTTGGTTGCTATTGATTTTTCTATTCCATGTCTTACTTCGAGATTCATTTTTTCTTTCATAAGAAAGTATCCTCTCACTTTTCAGACAGTGTCCTTGAGTGCTAAACTTTGGCTCCTTTTGTGTCTGGATTTTCCTTCCATTCCTTTAAATGTGACTTTTACTGCTTGTCTTATCAATAACTAACACTTAAGTTAATGAATGTAAATTTTATTTTTCCTGTTGTCAATTTTGATTTATATAATGAAATCATTTTATTAGACCTACATAATTCAGATTTCTAAAATTATATACTGGGAATTGAATTTTCTGAAACCTCATTGCGATATCTCTTTTTCATGGTAATATGCTTTGTTTAAAATTTGTCTTACTGATATTTATAGAACCATCTGTCTATGGTCATGCCACCCTGAATGTGCCTGATTTCATCTGAATATTTCTTAAATTTTCAATCTTTAGGTTTAAATATAACTCTCATACATTTGAATTTCTCTTTTTAAAATAGTATTATTTGCCTTGTATATTCATAAATGTTTACATTTTCCCCAACTTTTAATTTTGAAACATTTTAAATGTGTTGAAAATTTGCAATAAACACCAATTACAGTTAGTTAATACTTTGCTACCTTCTCTCTATATATGAATATGCTACATTCGCTCTATAAATGTTTACATGCAAATGCATGTGTATATAAATAAATTCATAAATACGTGTATGTATATACATGTAGGTATTTTTTGAACTGTGAAGTTTGAACCTTTATCTCTAAAGAACATGGGTTCTAGCTATCCATACTGAAATTTGAACACTGATATAGTATCATCATCCATAATCAGATAACTTCAGTTGTCCCACAGTCTTTCTAAAATTTTCCTCCACCCAGGCCAATCAAGGGTTATGAATTGCATTTAGTGTTCACTTATCTGTATTTTCTTGTGATGTCAAAAAAGATCTCTAGTCTTCTTTCCTTTATTTTTTTTCTTCCTCCTCCTCACTCCCTCTCCCTCCTTTCTGTCTAGTCATGTTTTGCAGAATATTCTTCTCTTTGTCTATGTCTGACTCCTCTTCAGGATTAGGTCTGGATGAGCATTTTTGTTTTAAGTACGACATAAGACAGAGTTATCTTTTCCTCAGTATGGTTTAGTAGAAGTACCTGGTATAGCTGGTCCCAGTGTTATACATGCTAGGTTTGGTCATTTGGTTAAGGTGATTGTCAGATTCCACCACATCTTTGCTTCCCAACAACCTCTTACCTAAGGTGTTACCTATCATGATGTTTACTTTTGGAAAATAATGACTTTCAATTTCTATCATTTCTTTTGTATTTCAGTTGGCATTCGACTCTAAGGAAATTTTCTCTCTCGTTCCATCTTTTTTGAAGGGATCAGGGTGGATTCATGAATTATTTTGCTTATCCCGAGTTATAAACCATTCTGTCCATAATCCACTCAGATAACAATTGAATGCTTACTAATATTTTTATTATTTCTAAGTAGTTTTCAACTTTGGGGTGGTTTTCCTTTGACCCAAAAAGTTTTTCTGTTGTTGTTACTAAAATTTTCAAAAGATTAGTGTATTCATCCTCATTTTTGTTTTCTGCTTATTTCCTGTCTTAGTGCATATCATAATTCTCAAGATATTTTAGTAATCTAACACCTCAACAAATTTTGTTCCACGAGCATTAGAGTATCTACTTTCTAGAAGATACCGAGTTATTTATGTAAATACACCTTTTACATCATCTTTGTTAATGTTAAGGTTCTATAATTTTCTATTAAATCTGAAAATCAGGCAGTCTTCACAATAGCTCCTGACACATGTATGTTGGTTTTAGGATTAGAAATACTACCCTATTGTTAATGGATTCCTCTGGTTCAGGGGAAAATTAATCTATTCAATTATCTTTTTTTTCAGAATCTCTGAGTCAAGTTTTAGTTTAAGAATCAGGCAGCCCTTTCTAGGAGCTGGAACAGCCCTGGTGGAGAGAGCAAGTGTGTGCTCTGTCACTGAACTAATGCCATCAGAATCAGGACTATCATACTGGACACTGGTGAGGGGCCAGGAACTGACATGATTCGGCTTCTGCTCTCACTTTCAAGGTATAGTGCTTTATCGGGTAGAATAATACAGCCACTTTATTCTTCCTTCTGGCAGCCTGAGGAGGAGACCCAAAGAACCGACCAGAAGTAAGACTCTTCCTGAAGAGACATCAAAAGGTAAGAGTCCTTTTCCAAACCTTATTGGTCAAGGGCAGCCCACTTTCCCACGAGGGGAGCTCTTCAGAGACAGTCAGTAAAGATCCTGAGTACTGATTCTGCAGGCACAGCCCCTGCTTGTCCTCGGGCTCCATGAGCATTTCCTCTCTCCACCCCACCTATGAAAGTTGCTAGGCAGCCAGGAGATGAAAGTGTGAGAGGATGTGACCGTTTTCTTGCAACCCTTTGTCTGTTTCTACCTACACAGAGCAAAGCAGCTTTCCTGTGGGGATTAATCTTCAAAAGCAAAGCATTCTTGCCTTTGCTTCTCTGCCTACATTATTAGTAGAAATGGAAAGGCCCAGTTTTCTAAGACTACAAAATCAAGGGCACACAACCTCTGCATTTAACTGCCTGTGCTAAGCCTCCTGCCTTGAATGCCTTCCCCTTCAGTCAAAGGACTTTCAAGGTTGCTCAGTGCAGGGCTTGGTACTGTAACTGGTGGAGGGAGTTAATTTGCTGCCAGACTTCGTCTTGCTCAGCTCTGAACTTTTATTCCCACAAGGGCATGGTTTTTCATCTAACAATGACACCCTGGATTTGCCATCAGCTGGATTTGTCTCTTTGAACTGTTGATCCAGTAGTGACATTGGGCTTGCCCTGACCTGCTCTTGAGCTAGCAACAGGACTGCACTGCGTCTCAAAACAATTGGTTTAAGATGAAAAACCTTTTACTGGCCCAAATCTTACCTATTCAAGGCAAAATTAAATACTAGGGGAAGGGAGGGAATTAAATATTTCTGTTCTAGACTTAATCTTTCTTTCCTGGTACATACACTGTGCTGTGAGTGCAAGGAAATCATCACAAACTGCGTTTGTAGCAATCAGTGGGTGTGGTTTATTGTTTGGTTTTTGTCTATTTCTTTAGGGCAACAAAGTTTCTAAATGAAAACCTTTTACAAAGTAGTTACCTAAAAGTAATTGCATAAGTGTGTGTAATCATCACGTGATTTCACGTTTGATCACTATGATTCTGACATCAATACCAGTACATCATTATTCTAGATTCAGCTCACCCTCAGCTTCACCTCTGCTGCCTAGATTACTTATTTAATTCAAATTCTTATTCCTGAGGGCTTTGAGCCCAAGAATCAAGCTCCTATTTTTCTTCTGTCACCTCATTATACATAGATTATTCTCCTATAAGGTGATGGGTTTGAACCAAGAGAAGAGTATCTGGGTAACAGTGGTAGGTGTTGTAAGAATCTGGGTCTCTTTTTCCTGCAGTTTATTTGTGATCTTGGATCAACCTGAGCCTTAGGCCAGATGTGACACTTTAATCTCACAGTGCATTGCTCCTGAGCCAGTCACTTGCTATGCCAAGACAAGTAACTCTTGTGCTACATGTCATGGGATATAATTCTTTCTAATACCCTGTGTGTGTGGAACCGGGTGACCTGTGCTATAACTCGCCTCTTGAAGTTCACCTGGGATTCAGTCAGACACTTTTTCCTTATCTCTGATACCATTGAATTTATCAAATAATATGGCCCAGGTGCCATGGTTTATTGTGCTATAGTCTGAACTGCCACCCCTTCCTTACTCTGGACCCCACTAGGAACTGGATGATTTCAAAATCCCTTGGTACAGGAGGCAGAGAAATATCTCCAGATGTGAATGATACTGCCCACAAAACCCAGTGTTCATACCAAAGACTGTGTGTGTGCTTGGTATGCATGCTGGGTGATGGAGGTAGCAGGTTTAAGAAATTGTTCTGCACTTTAGAGGTGATGTCCTAGAGTGCTTCAAAGCATTGGACCCCCAAATTCTGAAGGTGGTATGTCTTTCAGTCTTTGTAGGGCTTATCTCCCACTCTATAACTCTATGTATCTTACAGAGACATCAAGAATACTTGTGCTTCTGGCCGGGCACGGTGACTCGTGCCTGTAAGCTTCAGCCTATAAAGCGGCTGGGGCTGGGAATCATGGTTTGAGTCCCGCCTGGGGCCCATAGTGAGACCTAGTTCCAAAAAAACAACTGGGCATGGTGGTGCATGCCTATAATCCCAGCTATGTGGGAAGCTGAGGCTGGGGATTGCTTGAGTCTGTGGTACCCCGGGCAACAAGAGCCTGCGGTTCCATAGGCAAAAATAGCAAGAACTAGTCTCAAAAAAAAATACTTGAATACTTGCATTTCTAAGTTATCAAATCTGATTAGCATGGTGCCATCAATATAGTTGGTGGAAGTGATGGGCAGAATGCATAAAGGTTGTAGGTTATTTGGGGGCTATGGTGTGACAGTGTAAGAGTGAATGCTGTGACAAGATCATGAATGCGTGTTGTGGTCCATCACAAGGGAATGTGGCCTGCTTAGATTATCCCTCCTGAATGGCATGGGAAAGAATGCATTAACCAGATCAATAGCTATGTATCACATTTGATAGCCTGTGATAATCTTCTCTAGTAAAGATAATCACATCTGGCACAATATCTGCAATTGGGATTACTACTTGATTAAGTTTATGGTGGTCCACTGCTATCTACAGTGATTCATCAGGCTTTTATAGGGGAGATACAGGTGCATAGGAGAATATAAACAGGGTTAGGGGGTAGTTCAAGGCCCTCTCTGGAGGCTATACATGCCCCAGTCCCTGGTAGGGCAGGAGTCTGAGCCACACTACCGCTTTAGTGGTACTCAATGATGGGAGGGCCCTGGGGGAGGGTCCCCTGCCTAAGTAAAATGTCACCTGGGTGGAGGTAAGGATGGGGGAGCTGACCAAAGGAGGTAGGGGGTCCCCTACACAGATCCCAAGACCTGCTGGGGCATAGCCTTGCAGGGAAGGGTTAAGGATGGTGGTACGCAACACCCCCCTCTGGTCTTACTCCCAGCCAGTCCTCACCAGGAACAAGAAAAACACTAATGAACCAGCTTTAGATATAAAAGAGACCGCAGAACAAAAAATGCCCTGATACATTCATCTCCTGGGCAGGACCCAAGAAGATCATGGAGGAAGCCAATGGGTAAAGGACTGTGAGACAAGCTATAGCAAGGATCTATCACAGAGCTACACCTATAACATCACTAGGGGCAGGGAACCAAAATTAGGGCTCAGAGAAGCCTTCAGTGAGAACAAGTTACCCTCCTTCACTGCAGGGAGAGGAAGGCCACACGAATGTGGCAGTGACCCCAAGGCTGAGCTGCTAACCATTGAGAGATGAGACAAGCAGGACTAGTAATTTGCTTGATGTCTGTCTCCAATGAGGACCTTATCTACTGACAAGGACTGGGGGACAGAATCCCTAAGCAGAGTCCAGAGTATATGGCAAAGAAGCAGCAAAATGGAACTAAAACCAAAATGGAGGAGACAACCAGCAAGAAGGATGAAGCACTGATGGGCTCCAAAGCAGTTGGACTGAATGCACATCATAAAGTCAAGAATGAAAATCTAAGCAGTATGGTCTACTGGGTCCAGGAATGCAGATCCTTGCTCAGGAAAAGGACAATGCTTCAGAAAAGGAAGAGACTAAAGTGGGCTAAACATGGTGGAAGAAACAGCAATGAGAGGGGAGTTGGAGTGATCAGAGGAGGGGGCAGGGGAGGCATATCCAAGGGGATATGTAAATAAATTAATTAAAAAAATAAACAGGATGACTTAAACGTTCTAAGCCTGAAATAATAAATTGTATGGTTTAAAATAAATAAATAAATAAACAAACAAACAAATAAATAAAAATAAACAGGGTCATGGACCTTCACCATTGCATCATTTAAATCTGAGAGTAATCGATCACTCTGATTCCTCCAGGAAGCAATATTAGTTTTTTTATTATTTTCACTAAAGATTGGTGGTAATTTCAGGGGTTCCATTTGACCCCATTGCTTACGGAACCAGTATTCATTGAGGGTTTTGGTATTCCCTACTGCTACTTGCTTAGGAACTGATGAAATGACACTTGTTACAGCCTGTGGACTTAATCACTGAGTCCATAGGATGTACCAAGTGTCCACACCCAGGGTGAAATATGGAGAATTGCATCAGAAAGCTGTTTTCTCCTGATCACAATACCTCTGCTCTGACAGGAGGGGATCCCTTGAATTTCTGTGCACAGTGACCCTTTCAAGATGCTGATCTTTTACTTCCCCAGTATGTGGCTTTCTGAGTCAATGACCTGAAGCTTCTTTTCAGGAAGGACTGGACTCACTATCCTGTGTGCTTGCTATAACCTTTTATCTGTAGATGATTGACTGGTGGACAAATTGATACATTTCCCTGTCATTTAAGAGTAACTTGCAGCTTGACTCCTCCTATTTATTTCTAAAGACTTTGATATGTATTTTCTAAAGGAAAGGAGTGATCTTAAATAGCCAGAGCACAATGATCAAAATCAGGAAATTGGCATTGACAGAATGATACTGTCTAAACTGCAGAACTTCTTTATTTTTTTACCAGTTGTCCCAATGACATTCTTTGCGGTAAAAAAAAATACAAAATTCTGCTTTGCACTGTTATGACATCTCTTTGATCTTTAATCTATATCAGTTCCTGATTTTGTCTTTGTATTTTATGAAATTAGCATTTTTGAAGAGCACAGACAAGTTCTTTTGTAAAATACCCTTTCATTTGGCTTTGTTGACTCCTCATCAGATTCAAGTAGTGTATTTTTGGCGTAACTTGCACTAAGTGGTATCATGTCTTCCTTATCTTAGTGTGAGACATATGCTTTACATGAATTCTGTTGTTGGTAATAGTAAGTTTGCTAACTTAAGTGGTACCTACCAGATCACTATTGCTGTTACTATTTTATACTCTTGTGACTAATAAGTGATATTTGATACTATGAGTAATATAACCTATTTGTTATAAAACTTCCACTATTTTAGTAATCATTGGTGATTCTTACCTGAATCAAGGTGCAATTTTAAATGATGGCTTCTGCTTTCATTATCTTGTATACAATTATTAGTTGGTTCTTTACTGCATAAAAGGGCATTTTCCTTCTCTTATTTATATCACTGTAGCCCTCATAGACTTTTACTTTATTTAGTGTGATAATCTTGAATGTTATAATTTAGTGCTCAAATTGTCCTTGATATATGTCTCTTTCAATTAATGGATTCTACACTTGATAACTGACTAGACTCTTGGAATTAGGGAAAAGCTCATGCACACATATCCTTGGTCTCTTTTAATTGTATCAAGCATTATCACCTTGGTTAGTTCTATATCTTGCAGTGTGGACACCATGTTCCTGTAGGTTTGCCCCACTGGTTATCATTTTGATTTAGCTGCCCATCAAGTGATTGAAACCACCTACCTTCTGGCAGTTAAGTGCTGCTGACCTCTGCTACTTTGGGGTTCTCTGATCTCCATAGCTGTGACAGAATGCGCTACTGAAACACCACCCCTTCCCCATAGGGGGCTGTTTACAAAGCACAGCAACCACTAAGCTTCTGAATGATGCCAGGGACTCCCCCTGCCCAGCACACTCCCACTGGTAACCTGGGTTCGTGGGGGAATATAGTGAGTTTTCTGGTATAATGGATTATAATAAATCCACTCTAGCATGCCCATTTCTCTGAGCCTTTAATCCTTCCTCCGCAAACTGCTACAGTAGTTCTGGTAGCTTTTCCTTATTTAAAGTGGCCATTATATTTTACAGGCTTCTAAGAACCACTTTAACAGTTGGGTAAAGAGAAGCCCTTGGGGTCAGATCAGAGAGTTGAATTTTGTGGTATGGGTGAGTACCCCCGTATTAACTCTTATCCAGCTGTATAGTCTTCTCTTGAGCCAGACTCCTCAAGATTCTCATCTAGGCAAATTGTCCCTTTCCTTGCCGGTACACCTTTGCTAGCTCCTACAGCTCTTCCATAAATGATCTTGCCAGTTGGGCTGTGCTAAGATTTGCTCCTAGTTCTTGGTTCAAGGTGGGATATGGAACAGATCCTGGGGACAGGGGTGGGCAAGCTGGAGCTTCTGCATTATCTTTAACCAAGGAGCGGGAGCGGTTGCTGCACTCTGACAGGAGAAATGACTTCAAAGGATTCAGAAATTTTGGGGTTCAATGTTTCAAGTGCATCTACCTAACTACCACATTTCAAGTCTAAGGGTTCTACTCTTTTCCTGACTTTGATGTAGAAGACTGCTCAGAAGACCTAAGAATTGGGGTGGGGAGCTTGGGGGTGGGGGGTTCACAAAAATGTCAGTGATGGAAAGTGGGGTCCACTGTCTTCAATAGTCTAGTTCCAGGTATTTCATGATTAGTTTCTGGTCAGGGCTTGGCTCTGAGTTAATCAGCATTCACAGGGTGCTGGGGGATGTTGGCTGAAGGGCCCAGGGTTGGCACGCTCCTCAGACTGGAATGTGGCTCCACACTCCTCCTAAGGACCATCCTCAGCTCAGGAGAACTCTGGCTAGGCTGCACTCCTTAGGGTCTGGCTGCTTGGCAGATGCATCTATCTCCCCATCAGTTTTCCACTCAGGGTGTTCTTTCTCCCCAGCATTGCTGGACCTTTACTTTTTTTCCCTACTAGCCTTCTGAAATCTAACTTCTTAAGGGCTGAAAAACATGGTCCTCTCTGTGCCTTTGCACAGCTATCACTGCAAGCTGGAATATATCTCTCCCCCGGGATTGTGAGCTCTGTGGTCTAACATTTTATCTTAAACGTGACAGGATGGAGCGGAACAGAGAGGTGCTAGCTAAGTTTCCCATCAGAGTTTTTAAGTAGGGCAATTCAATTGGTTATATGGGTACAATTTTCAGCCAGATGGTCCCATTACCCCTTTCTCTATACACACTTAAACAGGAAAAATATTTCTTGACTTTTTATTGCTGTTTCTTTGGATATTAACTACCATGTTTCTAGATGACATGCTTGTGGTGTTAGTTCCTAATCACTTTAACTTTGGAATATTGCTGACTTTAGACTCTAAAAATGAGAATTTTTTTTTGCTTTGAATAAAAATATAGATATTTAGTGTAGATTTTCTTAAGAGATTGATGACAGAGTACTTGTACATAGGATAAAGGAAGTCATCTTGAAATTCCTTTCATCCCAACATCATTTACCAAGGTTTTTCTCCCTTTTTCACTTTTTTAAAAATTCGTTTTATTGATTTGTCACAATTGTGCATTAATTGATCCCTCCTCCTCCCTCCATATCCCCCCTCTGTATCCCCCTCCAGTCACTCCATCTCCCATAAAAATGAGAATTTCTATCCCACCCCTCTCCTTATGCCATCACTATCAGAACCCACACTTACCCTTCCTCTGTCCTTGCCACAAATTTAAATCAAGTTTTTGATAAGTCCAGTGTTCAATGCTTTTATTATTAATCTTAGGGAAATAAGCTTATTTTAGCCAGACCTTGCCGTATTCTCTGATTGCATTTTCATGCTTGTATAAATGCTTTTATATTATAAATTATATATATATTACAATTAATATGTATAAGATATAATGTGTCTAGGGTATTTCATATTTCCATGCTTGTGTAACTTGAGTTAGTAATTGTTACTTCTAATATTCTATGAACCTCTAAATGCTCCAAAGGAAGGACAACTCTCCTTGCAATATACCTGTATGTGCTTAAAGTATCATGTCCTTGGGGGAGACCTCCTTCAGGTCATTGTCCTTTGGCTCCAGTGAGGACAGCAGTCCTTATTGGATAACAGAGCTTCTTTCACCCCGTATAGGCTTCCCCCACACCCCAGTCCCTCCACCCCTCCAGCCTATATCTCTTGCTTTCTGGGTCTCCACTGTCTCTGATGTGCGTCCTTGTTTTGCTAAAGCGCAGGTGCTAGGAGCTTCCTCCCTAAAAGGAGGTTAACTTTTCAAAATCTCACTTTTTGAAAATTCTGTTCGTCTCCCGTACTTGACTATTTATCTGAGGAGAGAATTCTAGACTAGAAGTCCTTTTAGTCTCAGAATTTTAAAGACATTGGAAGCAAGTTCTTTGATGTGATGGCAAGATTTTTCACTAATACCCCTGATAGCAGAACACTACCCCTGCCCTCTTCTGTACTGGGGAGCCTGAGTTTCCATGCTTTAGCCCTTGCAGAGTTGGAGAAAGACAGTCATGCACTGTCATAGTATGGGGTGGTAGGGGATTGAGGGTGACATTGGGCTGTTTCTATTGGCATTCAAGCTGTGAGCATTCCTGCCACACCTCTGCTGGCCATGCTCTACCTCTAGATGCATTTGGGAGCCTCCATTTCTCTGGAGATACCTTGAGGGCAGTGGTCCTACAAGCGGGTGGGTTTGATTTAGGGTTTCTCCCATTTCCAGTTCACATTCAGCTTTCTAGTCTCTAAGTCTTATTTGCACAAAATGTTGGTTTTGTCTTTTCTCATTTCCATTGTCAGAATTTTAGACCTTAGTAAATTCTCAGTACTTGGCTCTCAGGAGGGAATGAATGTGCCAGTCTGGGATATTTACCAGAAGCTTCTCTTCTCCAGACTGTTCCTAGAGATTCCATTCCAGGTTCCTCTCCTCCTTGCAGCTCAGATACATACCCTTACTTAGTTTTCTTAGTAAGAGGGAGGCCTTGTTGCCCTAAGTAAAGTGCCTATCTGCTCAGATCAATTTAAAATTGATTTGATTTTTAGAGCCTTCAGGAAGTAAGGTTTTTTGTCTTTTAAACGTAACAAAATTTTAAAAAGGATTTAAGATTGGGATTTGATAAAGTTGATACATAGGTGTAGCAGTTCGTGGAGACTTAGCTTGCGGCCACCTCATTAGTAACTCTGAAAACTACAACTATCACATTTTCAGCATCAATAGGAAATTATTTCTGTGAAGTGGATGTGCAATATTTTTCATATTAAAATACAGATTTTCACATCAATATTTTTGTTAATAAATGGGCAACAGTGATCATGGTCTGCTAAACTCAGGCTACTGGGAAACAAGCCTCTGAGGGTGGAGAGACACGTTCTGATCAAACTGGGGAAAGCCCAAGATTCCTATTCTGTAACAAACCATCCCAAACCTGGTAGCTTCAGATAAGTAAACATTTATCTCTTCCCACAATTTCAGAAGATTCTCTCATTGCTTTCTCAGGGGTCACTCATGCAGTTACACTCTGTGGGTGGGTCAGCTGGGAGACAGGTGTCAGACCAGGTGTTAGTGGGCAGTTGGGAGCAATTTAGGCCTTTTCTCAACACCAGAGCTTCATTTATCCCTTACTCTTGTATCTACAAGAGAGGTGCAGTGCACAAGCACTTATTTAATTTCTGCCGCATCACATTTGTTGATGCCTCATGCACCAAAGCCAGTCACATGGCCAAGGTCAGAGTCATTCATTCATTCATTCATTCATTCATTCATTCATTCATTCATTCATTCATTCATTCATTCATTCATTCATTCATTCATTCACTAGATCTCGCTATTTTTGCCCGTGGAACCGCAGGCTCTCATTGCCTGGAGCACCCCAGACTCAAGCACTCCCCAGCTTCAGCTTCCCAGGTAGCTGGAATTACAGGCGCACACCCCCACGCCCAGCTATTTTTTTTTGGAACTAGGTCTCGTTATGGGTCCCAGGCGGGACTCAAACCGCGATCCCTAGCCCCGGCCACTTCATAGCCTGAAGCTTACAAGCACGAGCCACCGTGCCTGGCCCAAGGTCATAGTTAAGGTAGGAAGGGCATAGTTACCAGGAGGTATGATTCATTGGAGGTCATTACTATAAGAATCTTCCATGGGATACAGAATATGTGTGCCATAAATATAATTTATATATTGCTAAATATCACTATAAATCTCCTCGCTTGTATATATAATATAAATATAATTCCTTGGAATTGCCGCACATTTATTTTGGCATGATGGGCAAGACTGACGTATGGCCTTCAAGTTCCAACTCACTGAGAACAGTGGGCTTAGTGCAGAAAGACAGCCCATTTATAATTCTGCAGCCAGGCCTGTCAGTCACCAGGGCAGTGATCTGCACCAGGCTATAACCTAGAGTGGGGTGTTTGAAACTTTGGTCACTGACCTACCTCCTGGTCACCCTCCTCAGCATGTAGAAGTGTAATTTTGAACCCCCCCACACCCCCGGTCCACAGGACATAACAACTGCCACGAGGGAGAGAAGTGTCTGGAAGACTTCTGACAAGAACCATTTAAAACCCTTGACTAAAGGCAGTATTCTAGAGAAGGTGAGATTTGGGTGGATTCCTTGGCAACTTTGCTATCAGGTTACAATGAAAACAAGTTTTTGACCAAATTCTCTCAAGTCACTTTTTAGTCAATTGACAGAAAAGCAACTCATTATAGCTCCGTGAAGTTCATTATTTTGATTATTTTGCTCTCTGTTGTCAGTACCTGTAACCTGCCTGATGTCTGAGTTAAGTGAGTCACTATCCAGTGGTAGATTCAGCTAATGCAGCAAACTATGTCAGGGTTCTGCTGGGAGACTACTTTTGGGTCAAACCCAGGCACCATTACCACAGTTAAATGGCCTTTAAGGTCAGTGCTGCCTAATGGAAATACAATGAGCCCTATTGAAAAACAAGCAAGTATATATATATATATTTTTTTCTTTGAATAAGATATTTTGTGTAATACTCCAATAATTCAAAATAGTTTAGAACATGAACCTAGTTACATTTCAACTGCTTAAGAAGCATGCATGACTAATAGCTGCCATATTGGACAGCACAGTTTCTATCTTGAAACTGCTCATTTAAGACTATCTCTCAAATAGTGTAGCCTCAGCACGTGCCCCAGAGACCATTACTGGCACTAATTCCATTTGAATATCCATAGCATTAGCAAATGTCTGATGTTGATGAGAAAGGGAAAACAAGGGTTTATGGTAGCTGCTTCCCAAATAGACTTTCATGAAGTGTTTAGCAAATGGCAACTAGGCTCTATGTCCCTGACTTGTACAAATAACAGCCTCTGAGTGAGTCTTAAAGCAATAGCATAGACATTATGTTGACGGATAGTATTTTATATGTAATTTGTTATTACTCTTACTTTGGGAAATACTTCTAAAGCCCTCTGAAATAGATCTTCAAACATTTTAAAGACATACAAACACAAACATCATGTTGTTCTGAAATTGTACATGTGTATGTCTGTCCCTGATGCACAGAGAATGCATAAATAAACCAAGTGTCCCGAGCAATTGGCTCACATGCTTTCCTGTTATTTACAGAATATTTTTTAATATAGTATCAGGGAAGCAGAGGCAGCATGCCCTATGATGGTGAGGCAGTAATGTTTTGAGATATCCATTTAAATTTTGAGTTTTTTTTCCTTTCCTTGAATCCTAATTAGGTAGCTAGCTCTTAGATTTTCCTGTCCTAGGGAAATATTTTCTGCCTGAAGGATTTGCAAGGCCCCAAAGCAGAAGCTGCTTGAAGTCAGTGTCTCATTCTCTTTTTCTCAATAGGTGGGTGATGTCAGAGGTGAGCAGGAAAAAGGGAATGTTGGGGAGGATGTGTGTGTAGGGAGACATGGGAAGACATCCCACAAGGCCAGGAGGCAGTTGGAGGAGTTAAGAGCAAGGTCAAGAGGAGCACGTGGTGGTATTGCCCTGGGAAGCCCACAGGAAACCTTCTGGTTGCATGGGGTGCAGGATGCAGGCTGGAGGCTTCTCAGCCTCATCGAAGATGCCCACACTTCGGTGCGATCTGGTGTGGATTGATAGAGGGACATTGGGGAAACCTTGGTGGTTTGTCAAACTCCTGAAAACTTGGTTGGACCATGGGCAGGAGTTGAGAAGAGGAGGCCATGATAATTACACTGTGATCAACTGCTTGGCAGAGTATTGACAAGGATTTAGAGAAAATAGTCACTGATCTGCTTTTCACATGTGAGTTTGCCTTGAGTCTCTGCAGAAAACCCTGAGGGGCTTCAGAGGTAGAGGGATCCTGTGCTTTCTTGCCTCACAATGGATCACATCCCAGTCATCAGTGACAAAAATGAACTTGGCTTCTGCTTTGAGCAAGTCTCATCACTTCTCTGGGGCCTGTTTCTTCTGAGGCCCTTGATTCAAGGAGTGTGTCTCTCGAAGAGCTGGAGTAGAAACTATAGTGCAGAGGAAGTTCAGAAGGTCATGAGATGCTAAAATTTTTCCCAGTTTCTGCAAATTTTCTAATGATTTAAAAGTGGGACTTAGAAAAGCACGTATTGACTTAACAGATGTACACTTATCTGTCAGTGGAGGTTTCTGTGAGCCTCTGAACAGACCCTTCAGCTGTCAGACTCT
This sequence comes from Uropsilus gracilis, assembly GCA_004024945.1. NCBI lineage: Eukaryota > Metazoa > Chordata > Mammalia > Eulipotyphla > Talpidae > Uropsilus > Uropsilus gracilis. The sequence goes on along the minus strand of PVHY01007711.1, from coordinate 49,746 downwards.
GGTTTCTGTGTCTCAAGAGGCTCCACATGTTATGACTCTTTCATTTGTTTCTAACTGGGGATTTTCTTCCACATGCCAGGTCTGCCACTAGGTGACCAGGTTCCTAAAGGCTGGAAGTAAGTTTCAGTCCTCCTGAAAATGAACTGACTGATATAATTTCTTCCTAACTACTAGAGCGTTTTCTCTGACTTGGGAAGATTAGTGGTCAAAACTTGACCTTGTAGCCCTGATGTAAAGAGCTTGACATTGTCCAGCTGCTGAATAATTTGAGCTTGCTGGGCAGCCAGGCCCGGAGCTTGGAGCTTGCTGCGAGTTTTCCACGAGCTTGGAGCTTGCTGCGAGTTTTCCACTGAGTGGTTAAGTGGTGGGTTTTCATGTATCTTTTTCAGTCCTGATCTAAGTAAGGACTTTTTTAATATGTTTTCACTCCTGATGAGTAAATCACTCCTAATTAGATATGTTTTCCAAAGTATTTTTAGCTCTAAACTAGCTATTCTCTTTGTTCTTGGCAATCTTCAGCATCCTGGTGACTCTTGTCTTTACAAACTGGGCATTCTAGTTGGGTTTTAATGATTTTTCTACTATGGTAAGGATAGCTTGCTAAGAGTGGCTGGGATTTTGCAGACTGGAGGTATGCTATGTCTACTGTTAAGTTCTGTGATTAACATGAAAGACTTCATTGAATTCTCACGATACCAGGGAGATCCTTATACCTTCCCTTGGCAGACAGGGAAAACAAGATAAAGTACCTCAGCATCTTATCTGTAATCACACACTCAAGAGGCCAAGTTGGGTTCAAATTGATACCATCTAACTTGGTGTGACTCTTTGTGCCCACTTCATTTACATTCTGTCTTATGTGTGCACACGTGGCATGTGCAACCCCTCCCCCACAAAGAGTACCTGTACATAGGTTGGTCATATGTACATACTCCATACAGTGATAGTGATTTACACTATCATCATTATGAACTGCCACCACTCTGTGCCAGGGACTGTTCCAGGTGCTGGTTAGGAAGCAAGAAATATGACAAACCAGGTCTTTAGCTCCAGAAGGGAGAACCAGGACTTAGATCAATAAGGTTATACTAGAAAGTGAGTGCTATGAAGAAAATAGAGTGCAGTGGTTGTGGTTAGCTAACTGGGAGGTGTTAATGTCATGGTTGTAGAATGCCTTTTTGACATGATGGCATTTGAACTGAGACCTAAATGAAGAGAGAAAAATTTCTCAAGCTAAGATCTGGAGGGAGAGCTTTTCATCTTGAGCAGAAGTCCTCAGGTGAGAAAAAGCAGGGTAAGCCGGGCACGGTGGCTCGTGCTTGCAAGCTTCAGCCTATGAAGCGGCCGGGGCTAGGGATCTCGGTTCGAGTCCCGCCTGGGGCCCGTAACGAGACCTAGTTCCAAAAAACAGCTGGGCATGATGGCACGCACCTGTAATCCCAGCTACCTGGGAAGCTGAGGCTGGGGATTGCTTGAGTCTGTGGTACCCTGGGCAACGAGAGCCTGCAGTTCCACGGGCAAAAATAGCGAGACCTAGTCTCAAAAAAAAAAAAAAAAAAAAGAAAGAAAGAAAAAGAAAAAGCAGGGTATGTGGAATAGAAAGGAGTAGCTGACAGATACTCAACCGAAGAAATGGGTGGAAATTTTCAGCCAAATTTCAGTCTCTAGAGGCCCATGGCTTGTGTTTAATAAGAAGGGAGAAGCTGCTCCAAGAGACAGGTTAGCCAGGGCATAGCAGCTGTGTCTCATTCAATCCCTCAATGGGCCTGGGAAACAGGGACAGACAACTACATGACACAAAGACCAGCTGTGAAATAAGAACCCAAATATCTCTAATTCCCTTCAGTTTCAGATTCCTACAGTCCCAGCAAATCCAACTGAATCTGTACACAATATGATCAACACCTCCTGGGTGCCTGTGATTGGTTGCACTGTTAATATTCTTTCACTTCCCTCCAATCTAATTTTGTTGGTGATCTCTGAAAATGTTCCCTCTTCTTCAACAGTGGAACATATGCTGCAGATCTTTCACTTGTCTATTTTGTCTGTTTGGTTAACATTTATAATCAAAATATTTTCTTTCTAATCATTAATAACAATGTTCTCTTCACTATCAGTGCACAGAGAAGCTCGTGCAATGTGTGAGAATGAGAGGTTTTATTTTTCCATTCATTCCTTGAACCTGTATTTATTGACCAAATGGCTTGTCAGGAATATTTGTCATATGTCTCTGCTGGGTCTCCCGAGGCAGAGCTGGTGATGGGCAGTGAGGGTCTTAATTGATGCGTTTAGGGGCCCGTTACCTACCCAGTCTTGCTTGCTGCTATCCAGGTATAAGTCAATTTTATCTTTCTCATTATTATGTCATATAGAATTTTGTAGTACGGATTTAAAGAAGAAACTGTTCTGAATTTCTGCTCAGTCAGATCCTGATGTGGCTGTGGGCAAATTATAGAACCTCTGTAAGTCTTCTCTATTTTTTTTTTAGAAATCGTATCTTATTTACTGAGGTAATATTGGTGTACAATACTACAGTACACAGATACAGAGGATAAAGTTCACACCTCCTCAGGGTGCATCACCACACCTATGGCCCTCCTCAGAGCACCCTTTTATCTTAAATCATGGTCCCTCCTCCGTGCTTTGCTCCCTCCCACTCCAGTTTCAATGACTCTTTCTTTCAAGATCTTAGTGGGTATTAAAGAATATAAATGGATCTTTGAACATGCTTCCTTCCTGTTTCTTTTCTCTGTCCTCCTTTAAAAGTAGATCAGCTCAAAAAGAGTCTTCTATTCCAGTCTATCGCCAGTTGTCCCCTCCCATTCTCTCTTAAACTCACTCCATTCTTGTCTCACTGCTCCACTAAATTAATCCTTATCAAGGAACTTGTATCAAAGATCTATAAAGAACTTATATAAATAACTCAACAAAAACAACCCAGTCAAAAAATTGGCAGAAGACCTTAAAAAGACACCTCTTCAAAAAGGAAATGCAAATGGTCAAATGTTCTATGAAAAAATGCTCAACATTACTTATAATCAAGGAAAAGCAATCAAAACCACAATGAGATACCACCAATGGCCCATATTAAAAATAAAAACTGGCAACAACAAATACTGATGGGCTTGTGGAGGAATTCTACTGCTGGTGGGAATGCAAACTGGTCTAGGCACCTTGGAAAGCTGTGTGGTGGATCCTCAAATTGCTAAAAATAGATCTATCATATGACCAAGAAAAATAGGAATCTACCCAAAGAACATGAAAACATTAATTCAAAAGGAAACCTGCACTCATATGTTTATAACAGTCTATAGTAGCTGAGCTATGGTAATGACATAAATGTCTCCCAACAGATGAATGAATCAAGAAGAATTGGAATGCTATTCAGCAATCTAAAGGACAAAGTCATGTTCACTTGTAGTAACATGATGGGACTGAGAGGGATTATGCTCAGTGAAATAAATCAGAAGGAAAAAGAAAAATATCAGGTGGTTTCACTTATAGAAAGAATGTAGGGAAACTGAACAGAGGGTAAAAAAAGATGAAACTCACTGACAAACTATAGAAATGAGGTATATGGCAGGGGAGGGTGAGAGTTCAAAACTGGAGGGGGAATAGCATAAGGGGTTATGGTAGGAATTCATGTGTGATATGGTGATGGGTGACTTAAGGGATTACACCTGAGGGGAGAAATCAAATATTGTATCAAATGAAAGACAATGTAATCAATCAGAAAGAAGGGAAAAAGTCTCTCTCTCTCTCTCTCTCTCTCTCTCTCTCTCACACACACACACACACACACACACACACACAAACCATAGTAGAAAAAAGGAAACTCAGATGGGAGCCCAGAAAACCACACTATTGCTTGTAAAAGAAATTCTAGCAACTTTTCTGAATTATCTGGCTATCTAAATTTCTTGTGAAAGTACTCAATAAACTACCAATAAATATCCAAAAAACCCAAAAAAAACCAAAAAAACTAATCCTTATTAGGAGAATTGGGCTTCCCTGACTCATAAATTCTCGTTGTTCCCAGTCTTCTTATCTGGCTACTTCCTACTATCAGCTCAGTGCTCTCCCATCATCCTTAGGCTCTTCTGGTTAGTCCTTCCCAATAGCTGCCCTTTTAACTCTCCAATTTAGCCTTCAGTCACTTCCTGCAGTCAGTGTACTTGTACTAGTTTCTTCTGACTGCTATATATAATAAAGTCCCACAAACTTGGTGATTTCAAATGGCAGGATTTTCTCTCAATTCTGAGAATATTTTCTCAATTCTGGTCAGATCCAAGATGATTTTCTCTAGGCTGAAATCATGGCGTGTGCCCTGATGAGGCTCTGGGGAGCCTTCCTATTTTGCCTCTTCTAGCTGGTGTCTGTTTGCAATCCTTGGCTTGCTTGTGGCTGCATCACTCCAGCCTCTGCTTCTGTGGTCACACTCTGTGTGTGTGTGTGTGTGTGTGTAATTTTTCTCTTCCCCCTTTTAAAAGGACACATGCAATAGTAACTAAACTCACCAGATCACCTAGGATAATCTTATCTCAAGATCCTTATTTAATCACATCTCTTTTTTGTAGTTCCTTATGCCATATAAGATAATTTTCACATTTTTCACAGATAAGGATATGAATTATTTGGGGGGGGGCACATTTCAGTCCATTCTACTGTACTTGACACTAAAGATTTCCCAACATCTATTCAGCTAGTGAACTTTTCTTAGAACTCTGGGTTGGGGAAGAGAATTAAAAGATTTTTTTTTTTTGGGTTTCAGGTTAAACTTGGTGCATGAGAAGAGCATTTTTTTTGGTCCCATGTAAATGTAAGCTTTCACTTTGCTTAATTCCCCAGGACATATAATGGTTTATAAGGTTTATAAGGCTTGTCAGGTGACTACATACTGCTCCTCACACTCCTGCAAAATCATACTCATCTTTGGGTTTGTAGGGTTGCAATGGGATTGAACCAGTTGACATGCCCAGAAGGAAAAAACAAATTAAGCATTTGGGTAGAATATTTACTGTATTAAACACCCAACATGGGAAGTTAAGTCAATGGGTTTTCCCTCTACTTATTATTTTGCCCCTGAGAACAGCTGTGGAGAGTGTAGGTAGACATAGTTCTTCTTCCCTGCACTGGCTCCTATTCAAGGGCTTTCACGTGTCTGCTCATTGGGAAGTTATATGTCAAGAGGTTACAAGTCCCTCAGAAAAGTGAATGGACAGAGGAACAAAAGTCCTCCCTTTCCCTCTTGCCTCCCCCATTAATTTCCAGTATATCAAAACCTACAGACTAGAACCACTGTGAGTCCTCTCTCTCAATATCTTAGAAACCTCAAGCTATGATTTCTGATTTGTGACTTGATTATTGACACAAGTTGTGCCCCCCCCACCTCCTGGTGGGAGGACTCATCAGCATTTTATTCAGTAGGTAGACTGTGGGCTGGAGGACAGACATACCTGGTCCCAGCAACCTAACTCTTGGTGCTCTTACCTTTGTAGGATTCCTTCCTCTTGATCATTGGTAGCACCTGTGACTTGATTTTAACCAGTGGAATGTGCAACAGTGGATGTGTAGGATCTTGTTTAAGTGATCACATAAGTTTCATCCTGTTAATCTCTGTTGTCACTTAACTGCCATTAATCCTATGAACACAGGAAGTGAATAATTCTGATGACTGAGTAGGAAAAATTGGATCCTTCCCCTGTCAGCCCTCCGGAAGAGAGTCCAGTGCTGGCTGACACCTTGATAAAGTCCTCATGAGATCCTAAGTGGAGGACCTAGCTCAGCTGTGCTGACTCCTCCAAATTCATAGAAGGTGAGATAATAAATGTGTTGTCTTTAGTTGTTGACCTGTAGTAATTTAGCAGTTCTTCACACAGAAGTGATCATATTCTTTATGTACAAATCTGGTCAAAGTAGGTGTTCCTCCCTTTCACATTCTTCAGAGGGCTTCCCTGCATCCAAAATAGAGGCCCAGATCCTCATGCCCGCTCCTGCTTCCTCTTCTGTCCACAGCCCTCACGTTTCTTCTCTCTCCTCTCAGCCTATGCAATGGCCTGTGGGTTTGGGGAGCTAGTAGGAGCACTTTCTTCAGGGGACTCCCTACAGGCTGTTCCCTCTTCCTTATAAATACTCATCCCAGGTCATCTGTTAGCAGCACCTTTACGGGGAATATCTGTGACCCCAAAGACAGCTTGTCTTCACTTTAGCATGGAAGTCCTAACATAATGCCCATTTGTTTTCTCACACTTCCACTCCAGTTTTAGGATGGTACTCTAGTGGCCTGGATGCTTCTGTGTGTGATATAACAACACAGTATGTCTAGATCTTTTAGCAAATGTAGCCTGCCTGACTTAACGGCTTAGAATTGGGGCTTGGATTCCAAGCCAGGTGGAGAAAGGCATTGAAGTCTTGTTTCCAGCTTGCTTTTAAGAAAAACTCAAAACTGACTACTCAGTCTCACAGTGTTGGTGGTGACTGAGTCCTGCCTGGAGAGCTCAGTGGGGCCCCCTAGTGGTGACTGATCCCAGGGCTCAGACTCTTCTTCAAGCAGGTTCCAGGTCCCTGGGGATAGAGAGCACCTGTGCTGGAAGCCTAATTATGTCAGAGTGACTCCCTCCCTTAGGATGTTTTAAGGTAATTCATGACAATATATTTTCTGGAAAAAAAATCCAAGGAAGATTTGTGACGGAAAAACTTACCCTGTGTCTTAGAAGTTGATTTTGGATTAAAATGACTGAAGACAGCCTGCGCAGATCTGAGATGTGGAAATAAATCAAATGTCTACTACTCTCCACTAAGATTAACCATGCAGAGCTATACCTCTAAGGCACAGAGGAGGGTCTAGCTTATCTCTCCATGTAGTTTGCAGACTGGACCATCACTGTGAGGACAAAGAGCTTTCCTGGAATAATCACCTGACTTGGCTCATGCTTCTCTCTGGTTCCTCCTTTTTCTGGCCTTTATTTCCTTTCAACTATACCTACAGAGAAATAGCTTATAAATATGGGGATACAGCTATCACAAAAATAAAATACAGAAAGGCCTGATGACACTGAAATCATAAAGAAAAATGAAGCATTAATGGCTTGGGTTTTGGAGGTGGAGGGGCTAGATTTCAGTTCTGGATGTTTGCATGTCTACTGGAAAATTCTGTTCTCTTTGATGCTCTCTGAGCTGGAGATATTAAATGTAGTAATCAGGATTCCCTGTTATAAGTAACAGAAAATACTGCTGATTTAAGTTAAGATAGAGGAGACAGGGGACTAACAGAACATCAGATAGTTACTTCACAGATTTGTAAGGATGAATTTAAATGACAAAGTCATTTAATACAATGTTTAGCATAAAGAAAGTGTCAGACATGTTAAGTATTATTATGTTATATTATCATTCTGAACTTTGTTCTAACTTTTAAAAGCTTTGTCTTGCCATGGAGCTAGTGCTGGCCTTGATGCTACTCATTATTTTGGTTTTTTTGAGAATGACTCTCTGCAACATATGTTCAGCAATCTATTTCTGGTGCATTCAGCTCTCACCAAAAGGGGCACATGAACTTGGCCTAGGGTGTCTTAATTCATCTGAGGCCATAAACAGGACCATTCTTTGAGAAGTGCAGGCAACATTAAATACAAGTTACCTAATACAAATTTGCTTCCAGTGTTAAGTTAGAGCATATGAGGAGTTGTAGCTCAGTAATCTGCATCAACGTACCTCTTCTATCACATTTAATAACTGGTGCCTTGCCTGACTCAATTCAACATTAATTGATCACCTACTGCATATAAGTTACTGGCTATCAAAAAAAAAATGCCAACTTCCAGTGTGCTTGCTGTTTTATGGAGGAGACAAGTGATTAATTACAATCCCTTGATGTGAATGTTGCAGTAGTAGCCTAAGTGCAAAGGGCTTACAGAAGAGAATGGAATTAGTCAAGAAAAGCAGTGAAGGGTAAGCAATTAAAGAGGATCTCATGATAGAGATATTAGCCTTGGGAGATGAAGAAGACATAAAAGTTTGCCAGTCTGACAAATGGAAAATGGAAGAGTAATAGAACTTCAAATCTATCCTTGTGGGTTTTTTTTTTTTTTTTTAAGTTTATGAATTTGGAGAGGTGACATGGTTAGATTGGAGACTGAGAGCCAGTTTGGTGGCAGGGTGGAGGAGGGCTTAGAAGGGGATTTCAGGCTGGGAGAACAATTAGGAAGCTGTTTATCTTTGTTGTGAGAGAGGATGAGGTAAGACTTGGGAGGGGATGTAGCTGAAATAATGTCTTGATTCAATTAGGCATTGAGTGGTAAGGAACAGACCAGAGTGGGGACTATCTTGAAGAAACTCATTGACCACATAGGACAGATGGTGAGGCTATTTTCTTATAAAGAATACAAAGAAGTAAGAAGATGTCTTGGAGGGTAGACATGTTGAATTGAGGTACCTGTGAAACACCCAGATGGGAATCTGTTGGTGATTAGGGATCTGAAGAGCAGAAGGGAATTTTGTTTGAGGCTGCGTTGTTGGAGAGACCCAGCCTGTGAAAAAAGGATAACTCCAGCTGCATCCTAGACTTTTCCTTGAATCTAAGTCCTCCAGAATCTCTATAACTGAGCCATGTCTTGTACTTGGTAACCTGGCCTGGAGTTCTGTTCTCTGAATCTCCACAGTGGCTGCTACCTGGCTTACCTGTCACCTTCTCAGTAATGGCTACTTGTTGCTTCCTTGGATTTCTGGATGTTGCCTCCCACCTTCAGAAAGATGGTGAGAAATGTTTAACCTTACTGTTGCTGGCGTCAAGCTGGAATGTGCTGCCTTTTGTCAGTGGAGACCTGTTTAGAAGCTGTGGTCTGTGAGAAGAATCTTCCTCAGCCTCTGAGGGAGAGTTTACCCAGTACCTGTGAGCTAGTCATCCTCGCTCATGTTTACCTTGCCTTGACCTGAGATAACAGAAAGCAGTTGGACTTTAAATAAATATGTCAACATGCTGGGAACATTCAGCAGTCAGGCATGTTGGAAGATTGTGGCAGCCATTCAAAGAAGAGAACATGGCCATTAGAATAGCAACTTCTTTCAGCCTTGGGAAGGTAAGCAGAGGTGGAAAGCCTCAATAAATCAAATGTGTTGGTGATGCCCCCAAGTGGCGCAAAGGCACATTTGATTTCCAACGATCAATTTCTACTAATGGTACTTTAATGACTAATAAATGGCATCAGCAAAAATACTGGATGTATAAATCAGGGAACATGAATCTACTTTTTTTTGGGAAAACTTCATTTTATTGATTTGTCACATTTGTGCATTAATTGATCCCTCCTCCTCCTTCTGTATCCCCACTCCGTATCCCCCCTCCAGTCACTCCATCTCCCATTTTTCTGCGATTTGTTGGTTGGTTAAGTTGTTGGTTGTTTGGCCTGTTGTTCTCTTCCGATATGTGGTAAATGTGTGGGTTTTTTATTTTTTTGCATATATATATATAGTTATATTTATATTACATTAGTCCATTATTGTGTACCCCAGGGCTTTCCCACTTCACTAACATTTGTTAACTATCCTGATCTTTTGTGCTCTTCACCTCCCCCACCTTCTTCCCCCCCTCCTCTCTCGTTCCATGTTTCAGTCCCATTGGTTGTTTTCATTTTTTCTTATTTGTTTGTTTTTCCCTATATCCATCATATAAGTGAGACCATCCTATACTTCTCTTTTTCTTTTTGACTTATTTCTGCCAATATGAGTCTTTCTAGTTCTATCCAGGTTGCTGCAAATGACATGTGTTTGTCCTCCTTGATGGATGCATAGTATTCCATTGTGTATATGTACCACATTTTTTTAGCCAATCATCTGTTTTGGGGCATTTGGTTTGTTTCCAATTCTTTGCAATTGTAAACAGGGCTGCAATGAACATGTGTGTATATGTGTCCTTTTGAATTTATGTTTTCATGTCCTCTGGGCAAATCCTGGTAATTGTAAACAGAGCTGCAATAAACATGTGCATACAGGTGTCCTTTTGAATTAGTGTTTTCATGTCCTCTGGGTAGATTCCCAGTAGTGGGATTACTGGGTCAAATGGTAATTCCACTTTCAATTGTTTGAGGGTCTTCCATACAGTCTCCCATAGTGGCTGGACCAGTTTGCACTCCCACTAGCAGTGTAAGAGAGTTCCTTTTTCTCCACATCCATGTCAGCATTTGTTGTTGTCTGTTTTATTTATATGAAATGAGCCATTCTTACTGGTGTAAGATGGTATCTCAGTGTGGTTTTAATTTGCATTTCCCTGATTATTAGTGATGTGGAGCATTCTTTCTTATGCCTATTAGTCATCTGTATCTCCTCTTTGGTGAAGTGTCTTTTTAGTTCTTCTCCCCATTTTTTGACTGGGTTTCTGCTATGTTTTTGTTGAACTATAGAAGTTCTTTGTGATCAGACCCTTGTCACTTGTCTGGAGGGCAAAAATTTTCTCCCAATCAGTTGGGTTTCTTTTTGTTTTGTTTATTGTCTCTTTTGCTGAACAGAAACTTTTTAGTTTGATATAGTCTCAGCTGTTTGTTTTCCTTCATTTTTTTGCCAGCCACAGTTGTTTCCCAAAATGGATTTCTGAGGTGAAATTCATGAAGGGTTTTGCCCAGGTTTTCTTCTATGTATTGTATGACTGCAGGTCTCACTTCCAGGTCCTTTATTCATTTTGAGTTAATTTTTGTACAGGGTGTGAGGGTGTTGTCTAGTTCATTTTTTTACAGTTTTGATCCAGTTTTCCCAGCACCATTACTGAAGAGGCTATCCTTGTTCCAGGGTATGTTTTTTGCCCCTTTGTCAAAGATTAATTGACTGTATATGTGTGGTTTTATTTCTGGGTATTCCATTCTGATCCATTGGTCTGTTGGTCTGTTTTTGTACCAGTACCATGCTGTTTTAATTATAATGGCTTTGTAGTATAGTTTGAAGTCTGGAATAGTAATATCTCCATTCTCTCTTCTGTTTGTCAATAGAGTTTGGCTATTCAGGGTCTTTTGTTCTTCCATATGAATTTCAGTAATTTTTCTTCTATCTCTTTAAAATATGTCATTGGGAAGTTTATTGGAATTGCATTGAATCTGTAGATTGCCTTTGGTAGTATGGCCATTTTGATAATGCTGATTTTGCAATCCATGAACAGGGAATGTCTTTCCATTTTTTTGCATCATCTTCTATTTCTTTTAAGAATGTTTTATAGTTTTCTTTGTATAGGTCTTTTACATCTTTTGTTAGGTTAATTCCCAAGTACTTGATTTTCTTTGGTGCAATGGTAAATGGGGTGTTTTTTCTATTTTCTTCTTCTTCTGATTGATTCTTTGCATATATGAATGCTGTTGATTTTTTGTGTGTTGATTTTGTATCCAGCTACCTTACCAAATTGGTTTATTATTTCAATCAGCTTTTCTGTCAATTTTTCTGGGTTCTCTACATAGAGAATGATATCATCCATGTATAATGATAACTTTATTTCTTCGTTCCCTATTCGGATTCCTTTTATGTCTTTCTCTTGTCTTATTGCCCTAGCTAGAACTTCCAGAACTATGTTGAAAAGGAGTGGAGAGACTGGGCATCCTTGCTTGGTTCCGGACCTTAATTGGAATGGTTTCAGTTTTTCCCCATTGAGGATGATATTTGCTGTGGGTCTGTCATATGTATCTTTTATTATGTTCAGGTATGAACCTTTTATACCCATTTTTTCCAGGGCTTTCATCATGAAAGCATGCTGAACTTTATCGAATGCTTTTTCCGCATCTGTTGATATGATCATATGGATTTGTTTTTCTCTTTGTTGATATGGTGAATTATGTTGATTGATCTTCAAATGTTGAACCATCCCTGTGCCCCTGGGATGAATCCCACTTGGTCATGATGGATGATCCTTTTTACGCAATGTTGGATTTGGTTTGCCAGGATTTTGTTTAGAATTTTTGCATCTGTGTTCATTAGGGAGATTGGTCTGTAGTTCTCTTTCTTTGCATTATCTTTATTTGGTTTGGGAATTAGAGTAATGTTTACTTCATAGAAGGTATTTAGTAGCTTTCCTTCTTTCTCAATTTTTTGAAAGAGTTTTAATAGTACTTTGAATGTTTGGTAGAACTCATTTGTGAAGTCATCTGGACCTGGGCTCTTGTTTTTAGGGAGAGTTCTGATGACTGCTTCAATTTCACTGCTTGTGATTGATCTCTTTAAGTTTTCTATTTCTTCTTGTTCAATTTTGGATGACTGTATTGTTCCAGGAATTTGTCCATCTCTCCAGGTTGCTGTATTTGTTTGTTTGTATAGATGTTCGTAGTAGTCTCTAATTATCTTTTGGATTTCTGCTGGGTCTGTTGTAATATTTCCCTTTTCATTTATAATCCTGTTTATTTGAGTTTTCTCTCTTCTTTTCTTTGTAAGCCTTGCCAGGGATTTGTCAATTTTATTTATTTTTTCAAAGAAACAGTTTTTGGTTTTGTTTATCTTCTTGATGGTCTTTTTGGTTTCTATTTCATTAATCTGCTTTTATTTTTGTTATTTTTTGTATTCTGCTGGGTTTTGGATTTTTTTGGTTGCTCTTTTTCTAAGTTCTCAAGTTGGGAGATTAGAGTATTTCTTTTGGCTGTTTCAATTCTTTTTGTTTGGGCCTGTATTACTATGAACTTTCCTCGTAGTACTGCTTTTGCTGCGAACATTGTGTCATCATTGTCATTTGCCTCCATTTGGTTTTTAATTTCTTCTTTGATTTCCTCTTTTATTCAGTGATCTTCCAGAAGCCTGTTGTTCAGTCTTCATGTAATGTTTACTCTCCTTATTTTCTTTTCATTGTTGATTTCTAATTTGATTCCTTTATGATCAGAGAAAAAGGTTGGTATTATTTTAATCTTTGTGTATTTGTTCAAGTTTGTCTTGTGGCCTAATATATGATCAATTTTAGAGAATGAACTGTGTGCATTTGAAAAAAAAGTGTATTCTTTTCCTTGGGGGTGTAGTGTCCTGTATATATCTATTAAGTTCATTTGGTCTAGCTCTTCCTTTAAAGCTTTTATTTCTTTGTGTAGTTGCTGTTTTGTTGATCTGTCAACAGATCTTTGTTAAGAGTGGTGTGTTCAAATCTCCTACCATGTATGTATTCTCATCAGTATTTGATTTCAGTTCTACTAGTTGTTGTTATATGAATTTTGGTTCTCCCTCATTAGGTGCGTATATGTTGATTATTGTTATGTCTTTTTAGTGGATTTACCCTTTAACCATTATGTAGTAGCCATTTTTATATTTGTCACTTTTGTTAATTTGAAGTCTGTTCTGTCTGATACAAGAAGGGCAACTCCTGCTTTCTTGTGGGGGCAGTTTGCTTGTAGTGTAGTTTTCCAGCCTTGCACCTTCAGTCTATGCTTATCCTTAGCGATCAGGTGTGTTTCTTGGAGGCAGCAGAATGTTGGGTTCTGTTTTCTGATCCAGTCTGCAACTCTTTGTCTTTTGATTGCTGAGTTTAGACCATTGACATTTAGGGTGATTATTGATATTTGAGATTCTAATGGTTTCCTGGTGGTCATTTGGGGTTTATTTTGTGTTTTTGTTTTTTGTATTTGTTCTTCTTATGGTTTTGATCTTGAGGCCTCTTGCAAAATTTCTTGGAGTGGGGGTTTAGTGGTAGCAAATTTCTGGAGACTTTGCTTGACAGAGAAGGTTCTAATTTTTCCTTCATAGAGGAAGGATAGCTTTGCAGGGTAGAGTATTCTTGGCTGGCACATTTTTTCCTTGGAATTTTTTTGTAGATATGACTCCATTTTCTCCTTGCCTGGTATGTCTCTTCAGAAAAATCTGAGGTTAGTCTAATGAATTTTCCTTTGTAGGTTATCTGTGTCTTTTCTCTAACCATTCTCATTATTTTTTCCTTATCTTGGGTTCTTGGAAGTTTTACAATGATGTGCCTCCCTGTGGCTTTTCTTTCATTAAAGGAGTTTGGTGTCCTTTTGGCTTCCTGTATGTCTATTTTCATTTCTTTCTTCAGATTGGGGAAGTTCTCCTCTATTATTATATGGAACAGCCTTTCAGTTCCCATAACTTTCTCCTCTCCTTCTGGGATTCCTATTACTCTTATGTTTCTTTTCTTTAAGGAATCTGACATATCTCTCAGCTTGTCTTCAGTCCTCCTACTTTGTTTCTCTTTCTCTTTTTCTTTCTTTGTCCTCTGTTTCTGTATCCTCAAGTGTGCTGATTTGTTCCTCTATTTCATCTATTCTGCGGCCATGGCTTTTCTGTGCATTTTTGAGCTCATCTATTACAACCTTTAAATCTTGAGTCTCTTTCAATTTCAATTTTAGGAATTCATTTTCATTCTTTAGTTTGTTGATTAGGTTATACATATTGATGCTTTCTTTTTTATGTTTCTACTTCTTCCCTTAGTGCATTAAATGCTTCTATCATACTGTTGTCCTTTTTTTTTAATTCTTCTCTTAATTGTTGGAGTGTATTTAACACGTTGATAGTGGAATCTTTTTCTGAGATACACATCATTTCTTTGATGTTTTCTGGAGATTGTCCTTTCTTTGTTGGTGATGGATTATTTCCTGTAGGGCTTCCTTGCATGTTTAAAGTTTTTCTCTTTACTGTGTTTTGCTTTCTAACCTGTTCTACATATTGAGAAACCATGGATCTTGTGTTGGTCGGCATGTTGATGGGAATGTTTTCCAGGTTGAAAGTAGATCTGTATTTTATTTTAGTAAAATACAGCACTTGTGCTTGCAGCGCTTGCGGTGCTGGCACCAGTGACTTCTGGCAGCTCACCTGGGTGGGGGGGGAGGGTTGGGAGGGTTCCCTTAGGAACCTCGCTGCAGGGGTTGGCTCCCAGGGATGGCGGAACAGGCCTGAATCTACTTTTTGTGTTTGACAAAGGTTAAGTCTAGTCTCCTTGACTAGCCCATATACTCATGCCCTGCCCCCACTGCCCTCCTACCTAGTTCCCCCCTCCCCTCTTAGGTTTGGAACTTGGAGCTGAACCTGGCATGCTTGACCAGCTTCTATCACTCTTGTGGAAACACTGGGACATACCTTTACCTTTCTTGTTGACATGATTGTGCTCTTCTTTGTTGCATCCTTGATTTCTTCTCTCTTGGACAGTTAACTCACTTCTGGACTCTGGGGAACAGGGCAGTCAGCACTGTAGTCCTAGTTTGGCTGCAACTGAGTTGGGTGAACTTAGGCAGGTTCTGTGACACTCCTGGATCCTGACTTCCCATTCACATGGTTAGGAAGGTAACAGAAATACCTCTCCATCTTTATTTCCAACTAGATGTCAGGCTGTCCATTTTAGCCCATCATCCCATTCCTTTCTCCCCTTCTGAGAGAAGCCCATAATTCCTGCCCTGCCCTTATTGCTAGAGAAGCCTCCTCAACCCCAGGTCCCTTTATCTTCTGGGCTCAGAGACATGTTTGTGACCTAAAAGCTATTGCTCATAAGCTGCCTTTGTTGGTTGGTTTAAAGAAAATGAGCTGAATTCATTTCTTTTGGGGGAAGGATTTGAACAAGGAGTCCAAAAGGAATTTTCCAGTTAGCAGAAAGGTTAGAAAAGATTCAAGACCTTGTAATGCCCAGTTGACTGCCTTTTCTGTCCTTGGATAGCCTTTAATATTTAATGTGCCATCTATTCAATCTTTACCTGGACACAGAATCCTGAGCATGATTTGGGGCCAGAGAGATGAGGC
The DNA here is from genome assembly GCA_004024945.1 of Uropsilus gracilis. Taxonomy (NCBI): domain Eukaryota; kingdom Metazoa; phylum Chordata; class Mammalia; order Eulipotyphla; family Talpidae; genus Uropsilus; species Uropsilus gracilis. Next base: position 34,059 of record PVHY01007711.1, on the reverse strand, counting down.
TTCTCTCAAGAGTCTTCCATAATTAGTGAGGTAAGCACATAAGAAACCCACTTTCAGCCTCTCCCCACTTCAGGACTGTCTTCCCCTAATGACTCAAGGAAGACGGGGTTCACCTCCTCTCCACTCCCTGGTTGCCTTGCCACAGTTGTCTACTTCATGTGCTCACACAAATATAAGTTCACTCTGCCACTTACAATCTGTGTAGTAGTGAACAAACAAGCTTTCTGTGTCTGCTGTCATGTCTGAAAGAAGGGGAAGACAATCCTATTCATCTCATGGGGCAGTAGTAGGGTTGCACAAGCATTGTCCTATCACTGTTACACTCTTAGGTTAGATGGATATGTTGAAGGCTCATTCTTCTTCACCACTCAGCTGCCTTGGTTTTATAACTGATGACCATCACAACACAGTTGATTGATAATGATCAGATGGTTTGGACAAGGAGGAACAGTGGGAATAGGGACTTGTTACAGGTTCACAGCTCACATAGGACAGAAACAGACAAGGACTTTTCCTCCTCTGACCCTTAGCTTTGGTTCTTATTCTTCAAGCCACATTGTCCATGTGAACCTGAGTGTGTGAGTATGTATGTGTGTATATTGATTTCAACTTCCACAAAATGGCCACCAGTTGATCATTCCATTCTACAATTCAGTGTGAGAGAAACATGCAAAGTGAGGTGGGAATTTGCAAGGGAGGTAGGTTCAGGCACCATACAGTCCAGCTCCTGACACCTTTTAGTTCTTTCTTTCTTGGAGGGAAAAGATGCAAAGAAATAATAAATGAATAAAATTCACATTAACCTGAGAATATCCCCACAAGGTTTTCTGAATGGTGGGGTGGGGGGCAGAATTGAGTGAGCAGATCTATGGCAAGATGATTTAGCAGGTGAGAAGGAGTTAGTGCCAATTGTTTTATGTCTCAGTCTATTAGGTACTGTACAATGCGACAGATCCATTCTAATTTATACAGTTGTTCAGCAAAACTTTTGTGGGTTTTTAAATTGACTGTAATGTTTAGCAATTGGAATATAAATTTATTCAAGCCTCTTATTTGGTCGCCTCAATGGCACATTGCAAAGTATTTTATAGTGTCTGATCTGCTTAAGTTTTACAACCAGCCTTTGTTGTTCTGCACTTTTCACAGCTGGTGCTGAGATGGGGCCTTGGAGTGCCTGCTTCCTGTTGATCCCCAGGGCTGTTCCCCTGGTTGGGGAACCATGACCATCACAACACAGTTGATTGATAATGATCAGATGGTTAGGACAAGGAGGAACAGTAGGAATAGGGACTTGTTACAGGTTCACAGCTCACATAGGACAGAAACAGACAAGGACTTTTCCTCCTCTGACCCTTAGCTTTGGTTCTTATTCTTCAAGCCACATTGTCCATGTGAACCTGAGTGTGTGAGTCATGGTTCCATCTGGTTGGGTCTTACCAGATGAGCTGAAGATGCCAGCTGCCCTCTTTCTTGAATGATCTCTTTTTCCAGGGTTCCCATCAACTTCCTGTGGGGCCCAGGTTACAGACATTAGTTTGCCTTTGTCCATTCTAGTAGAGTGGACAAAGGTCCACTCTCCAGCACCTTCCCATCATGGTTTCTCTGCTCATTGCCAACCTTCTTGACACAGAGTAGTGTAGCCATATGCCATTTTCAGTGAACTGCTTGTCACTCAGAGACCCTGCCACAGGAATGCCTTTTCCAAAGATCTACCATGCAAGAGTGCCTGTACTCTCTGGGTGCTGGTATGCTCTCTTCTTTCATCAGCATGATGCAACCATTGTTTCCTGCTTTGTCTCATCCTTTTCCAGACCCCTTGTCTTCCTTGTGTGTATCTGGGAACAGGCAACCTTCCTCCCCTCATGGTGATAATAACAGATCCTATCTCTGAAGGTGCCCTAGGCTTTGAATGCCCCTTTATGCATTCTTAGTGTACACATCACATATGTGATCCATGGAGTGGCCTGGACCGCTCTCATGCTGCTTTATTCCTCTGGGCAAAACTGGAGATTCACCCATGGCTGGAGATTTCTGAAGAGCAGGGACTGTGAGTGATACAGCTTTGAAATTTCCATAGTGCTTTGCACACAATCCATGATCAATAAGCTAAGTTACTTTTAAACATGGTTTTTGAGATAAGAGGAAATAGGATTTTTGGAAGCTACAGGGAGAAAAGGAGGTAATATTGGAGGGAGATGAGGCTAGAGTGCTAGGAAAAGGACCAGGTAAAGGAGGGGAGTGTAGAATTTTTTTGCCAAATATGGATTTTACCCAAATAATGTGGAAATGACATAGTAAAATCTGCACTTACAACTTTTCTTGTTGAAGTGGGGAGAGCTAGTAATAGAGTGGGGTTGGCCAAAGATGATGGTAGTTTGGATTAATGGCATAGGAGTCCATGACTGACTGTTGAAGTTGTGACAGGTGGAGGGGCTGGAAGAGGTAGATATTACTCAGTTTGGAAAATACCAACTTGACGTATAGGTGAGACTTTCATGAGCAATTGTAAGGTTTTACATCTTTGAAGTACTGTGGTGGTGGCCATAAGTACCTGGGGTGTAGTACCTGTAAACAGAAAGTAGCATAAAGAACCAGGGTGGCCGGGGACAGAGCATGGAACTAGAGTCTCTAGGCTGGAGAGGGCAGAGTCAGCGCAAGCATTGGGGAATAATAGTCTGGGCTGATGAGCTGGAAGGACAGTGGCATTTTCAGAAGGCAACCTTGGCTCAAGCTGAAGAGTAGTTGAATGAGAAGAGCAGAGCTGAGCCCTGGCTTAGGGATAGTGCCACCCTGCTGGGATTGCTCTTAGCCTTGGTGAGGGCAGATTGGGTGGAATCTGGTTGGTGTAGGCAGAACTTACATGGGCAGTAAGGAAACATGGACTTCAGTCATTGAAGGTTCCACTGAGAAGTTGTACTACAAAGAGAGGAACGATTGGGGGATTTTAAGAACATAGGTGATAGGAGGGAAATGTTGGTTTTATTTTGATTTTAAGATAGAATGCTAGATACTAGAACAGGTTTCAGTTTGGGAATAGGAGTCAGGGATGAGGAAGATCACAGGGCAGGTGTTAAAGACAGATGACCATTGTACCTGGTTTGTAAGCAGGTCAGAGGGCATGACCTCAGACTGCAGACCCACAGTTGGCTTTACACCTGAGGAGGGGAGCTTCTGTGTAGAAAACAAAGGGAATTGATGGCTACATACAACACAGGGGATTTTTGACCACAGGCAGCAAGACATCCTTTGGAGAAAGTCTGTTCTTTTTGTGGTATCAACATACAACTAGTATTCTTAAACCATTACTAGCATAACAATTACAACATAATGGGTACCAGTAATGATTAAGTATATTCAGTGAAATCCTTACAACAAACCTGTCATGTTAAATGATTGACTAAAGTCACGATTGCTGAATAATAATGGTTCAAGCTAGGACTTGAACCCTAAGCTGATTCCCCAACCTCTACTCTTGCTTCTACTATGGCTGCTGGATGGCTATTACTGTTACATTGACACTGGGGTCAACTTTTCCCCCTCAGCTGCACTGTATATTTCATGCTAGTGGGGAAGTGTGTCCTACGTGGAAGACTTCACACCTTAAGTCCTAGGGGTGATTGAACTGAATGCAGCATTATAATTCTAAGAACAAGGAATGGGGCTGACCAAAAGGAAGCCTCTCCCACATGTTATATTCTGAGATGCAGTAGCCACCTGCCATATTCCAGTATAAAATCCCTTATCTGCTTCCTCCCTGAAGGCAGCAAATATCCGTCAGCATTGTAGCTGTGAACCACGTTTAAAACTCTGGGTTTTTTTCTCACAAAGGGATATTTGGGATCTTGGCAGCACTTGTTCATTGCCGACTCTGCCCTCCGGTGGCCAAGGTGTCCCACAATCAGAGGGGTATCACTGCATTCAAGAGCGGCCAGTGGTGCTGGGATTTCACTGTTTCTGACGGAAGCATTCTTCAGCATGAATTTCTGTCTTTTCGTTCAGCACTTTTGCTCTCCATGCCCAGCAATGACAGAAAAATCTAGCTGACCCACACTCCAGGATCACTTCACAGCAGTAGACCCTTGAGTTCAGGTCCTGATTGCTGAGGGACTGAGCCTGTGGCATGACCATGGGCTTCGTGTCATGAAGGAAGAAAGAAGACCTGGATTCTGGGTCTGGAAACAAACTACTAAGCTATTAGCAATTTTCCCTGTGGCCTGGGGATTCAGGATTCAGTGGGTAACTGTATGTAAATGGCCTGGCACATCATAATTATCCAATAAATCCTGGTTCTCATCTTCCTTTAACCAAACTCTCGTTCCTGGGAAGATCTTCCAAGAACAAGCAAGAGCTGTCTTCACGCTGATGTTTTAACCGTGTCACGCTATTCTAATGTAGTGTTCTTTTGTCTATATATGTCTGTGGACAATAAGCTTTTGTGAGGATATTATTTATACCCTTGCTGCCTGACATACTAGTCATTCAATAAATCTTGTTGAATGAATAAAAGCTGAATGTGTAGGTCCTAACACCAAGAGTCTGAGGTCCTCTCTTAGGCATTCTAAAATGCTGAGAACTCCTGCACTAGAAGTTTTACTTAAAAGGAGTCAAGTCACAGCATTAAATCTGAGCCTTATGTTTGCTCTCTATAACTTCCTATCTATAACTTTTATTTGTTGACTTTGAACCTAAACTGGAAAACAGATTATTACCTATTGCCAGAGACTTTGTAAAAAGGGCTAGTACATGTGTTTCTGGAGCAGGGTGAGATTTAATGCATGAGGTTTTTCTAAAGCACTTGAATTTGTTTATGGTTAAGGAGATTATCACAGTAGACAGCATTTGCTTGCTAACTATATGAAAAATCAACAAGGTTTCCAAATCAACATTGTTCTTTTTATATTAAAAACACATTTGAAACACATATATGTATATAATACATATAATATAGGTGTATATATATGTTTATATATGAAATGGCCCCTCTTGTCTCCTTATGCTTTCAAAGCCAATGTCTTTTGAGTTTACAGATGGGCTCACGGTTGATCTGACTCATTCCAGTTCTAGAGAAGTTGTTCCTTTAATGCTGCTGTTTGTTTTATTATTCTTGGGATATTAGTTGAACAAATGCAGACAAAAGAGCCTGGCTTTACTGTAGACTTGGGGTGCCAGCATTCTTCACAGGACCTTATGCCCCTCCAAATCCACTAAGGAGACTCCATTCTGGGGGCAGATGTCTCAATCAGAACAGCATTGTCAGAGCTTCTGTCCCAGAAACTTTTAACTGGATAGGATAAGGGTGAGGGGAGAGAAGGCAGAAAATTCTCTTCTGTCCCACAAATTAAAGTAAAATTAAGTAAGTCAGGTCACAACGTTGAAGTCACGCAGGAGAATAATGTCTGACCAGCATTAATGTTGAAGGCAATTTTCCCATTCCTTAGCCCCCACCACTGACCCCATTCAGCAAGTGTTAGAACAGCAGCAACAGTATTTATCAAGCATTCATTATATACTAGATAGTATACAAGTTATATCACAGATCATCTATATGAGTCTCATAGCAGCAGCTATGATTAGGGGATACTGTTTTCTATTATACAGGAGAAACTGAGGTTTAAGGTGGGTGAATGACTTCATAAAGATCATGTAATCAGCAATGGAATGAGGATTCACACCTAGGTCCAGCTGTCCCACAGTCTTCAAAGCTGGGCGAGGAAAACTTCTTCTCCATTGTAGTCTAGCAATATCTTACACTATGCCAGTGGTAATGTTCTGGAACCCTAGAAACTACTGCTTCCACAATGTGCTCTTTGTAATGCAATCAATACCCTCTTTTATTTGACTGTTAGGTCTCAATTTCTCCCCACCCAAAGTCTGACTCAGCCTTAGTCTGAAGATTTAGTTTTATATTCTAGAAATTCAGTTGATTTGTCTGCTGTCTTTTGGTGTCTTTGGTGCATTTCTTTCCTCCTCTTCCTCTCCCTCTTCTTCTTTTTTTTTTTTTTTTAGCCCCTATAAAGAGTATTTGCTTTCAATTGTGCTGGGTGATTTGGCACCACTTATTCATCAGTGCAAAGGATTTCCCCCTTTAGAAAATCAATATATCACAAGCTAAGGAGAGTGTTGGAGGCAGGCCCAGGGAGGGATGGCAGAAATCCTGAGGGATGGGATGAAGTGGAGGTTGAACAACACCCAGCAAGGCAGGAGGGATAAGGAAAAGAGCCAAAAGTACCAGGGGGAAGGGGTAGTAGAGGGGCAGGTGTATGGAAAGATGCCAGGAATGAGGGCAGAAACAATTTTTTTTGTTTTACACATCAAAGCACCACCTTAGCTCATGTAAGGCCCAAACTTTTTTTTTGTAGGAAATATAAGTCCAGTAGTTGAGTCCTCTGTTGCTGTAGTATGGGGTTTAAGATCAAGGAGCATGCCAAAGCAGACTGCAGCTGCATGAGTCAAGCCACAGAGGGGAGGAGAGAAGCTCTTGTTCCTTCTTGGAAACAAGAGGAGGTACCGATTTGATGATTGGCGCTGCATTTGCAAAGTGTCAAGACCTGAACCTCCTATGTGAGTACCTCGTAGACAAAAGCTTCTTCCACTGGGAGGTACTTTTCACTGGAAATTTCCGAGTGAGGTGACCTTCTCTAGGGTAATTTTGTGCAATTGGTGGTGATTGTGATTTGGTTTTGAAATCTCCATATTGTGTCTGTTTACTCATTTTCCTGAAATAAGAAGTTGCCAAGGCATTATGGAGTCAAAAATGGCCTGTTGCTTCCTGTTCCACAAACTTCAGAGCAGTATTGATAAGATCTGGGTGCAATGCTGATGGGGAAAGGGAGACTTTTTTCTACAAAATTTCTCACCAGAAATGAAAAACAATCCTTTACAATGAAACCAGCATATGTAGACCGAGCTATACCAAAGGAATGTAAGAGAGATGCTGTTTTCTGGTTTTATTTTCATTTTTAGAATTTATTTTGTGGAAAGAAAGCAAGTTACATAGATAGGTATACATATTACAATACCATAATTACAACATTATAACCATGCAAAGTAATATATTATTTACTAATGTGTGATTTAAAAGTTTCAAATACCACTGGAATGGCAAACTCAAATCCAGTGTACTGATTATTATTTCTGGGAATGTATAATGGGGACTAGGATAGAAGAGATATCCACAGAGAATGTCAACTATCTCTGTGATGGGTTTTTTTTTTAAATTTAATTTATATTTTTAAAATTTGCATACATATGTGTATTTATATTTATATTACATTATTGTGTACCCCAGGGCTTTCCCACTTCCCTAACATCTGTTAACCATCCTACTCATTTATGGCCTTCGCCTCCCCCACCTTATCCCCCTCCTCCTCTCTCGCTGCATCGTTCAGTCTCACTGGTTGTTTTTATTTTTTCTTATTCGTTTATTTGTTTTTCTCTATATCCATCATATAAGTGACATCCTTTATTTCTATCATATAAGTGATGATCCTTTATTTCTCTTTTTCTTTTTAGCTTATTTATGCTAATATGAATCTTTTTAGTTCCAGCCATGTTGCTGTAAATGACATATGTTTGTCTTCCTTTATTGATGTGTAGTATTCCATCATGTATATATACCACATTTTTTTCAGCCAATCATCTGTTTTGGGGCATTTGGTTTGTTTCCAAATCCTGGTAATTGTAAACAGAGCTGCAATAAACATGCGCATACAGGTGTCCTTTTGAATTAGTGTTTTCATGTCCTTTGGGTAGATTCCCAGTAGTGGGATTACTGGGTCAAATGGTAATTCCACTTTCAATTGTTTGAGGGTCTTCCATACAGTCTTCCATAGTGGCTGGACCAGTTTGCACTCCCACCAGCAGCGTAAGAGAGTTCCTTTTTCTCCACATCCACGCCAGCATTTTTGTTTATTTTATTTATATGGGCCATTCTTACTGGTGTAAAATGGTATCTCAGTGTGGTTTTAATTTGCATTTCCCTAATTATTAGTGATGTGGAGTATTCTTTCTTATGCCTATTAGTCATCTGTATCTCCTCTTTGGTGAAGTGTCTTTTTAGTTCTTCTCCCCATTTTTTGACTGGGTTTTTGCTATGTTTTTGTTGAACTATAGAAGTTCTTTGTGATCAGAACCTTGTCACTTGTCTGGAGGGCAAAACTTTTCTCCCAGTCAGTTGGGTTTCTTTTTGTTTTGTTTATTGTCTCTTTTGCTGTACAGAAGCTTTTTAGTTTGATATAGTCTCAGCTGTTTGTTTTCTTTCATTTTTTTGCCAGCCACAGTTGTTTCCCAAAATGGATTTCTGAGGTAAAATTCATAAAGGATTTTGCCCAGGTTTTCTTCTATATATTTTATGGTTGCTGGTCTCCCTTCCAAGTTCTTTATCCATTTTGAGTTGATTTTCATACAGGGTGTGAGGGTGTTGTCCTGGTCCATTTTTTCACATGTCTTGATCCAGTTTTCCCAGCACCATTTACTGAGGAGGCTATCCTTGTTCCAGAGTATGTTTTTTGCCCCTTTGTCAAAAATTAGTTGACCATAGATGTGTGGTTTTATTTCTGGCTATTCCATTCTGATCCATTGGTCTGTCTGTCTGTTTTTGTACCAGTACCATGCTGTTTTAAGTATAATGGCTTTGTAGTATAGTTTGAAGTCTGGAATAGTAATATCTCCATTCTCTCTTCTGTTTGTCAAAAGGGTTTTGGCTATTTGGGATCTTTTTTTGTTCCATATGAATTTCAGAAATTTTTGTTCTATCTCTTTGAAATATGTCATTGGGATCTTTATTGGAATTGTATTGAATCTGTAGATTGCCTTTGGTAGTATGGCCATTTTCATAATGTTGATTCTTCTAATCCATGAACAGGAAATGTCTTTCCATTTTTAACATCTTCTATTTCTTTTAGGAATGTTTTATACTTTTCTTTGTTTAGGTCTTTTACTTCTTTTGTTAGGTTTATTCCCAAGTATTTAATTTTCTTTGGTGCAATGGTAAATGGGGTGTTTTTTAAATTTCTTCTTCTTCTGATTGATTCTTTGCATATATGAATGCTATTGATCTTTGTGTGTTGATCTTATATCCAGCTATCTTACTGAATTGGTTTATTATTTCAATTAGCTTTTCTGTCAATTTTTCTGAGTTCTCTTTATAGAGTATCATATCATCTGTGTATAAGGATAGCTTTATTTCTTCAATCCCTATTTGGATTCCTTTTCTGTCTTTCTCTTGTCTTATTGCCCTAGTTAGGACTTCCAGAACTATGTTGAAAAGGAGTGGAGAAAGTGGACATCCTTGCTGGTTCCAAACCTTAATTAAAATGATTTCAGTTTTTCCCCATTGAGGATGGTATTTGCGGTGGGTTTGTTTTATATATATATATATATATATATATATAGCTTTTATTATATTGGGGTATGTTCCTTTTATACCAGTTTTTTCCAGGGCTTTCATAATGAAAGGATGCTGAACTTTATCGAATGCTTTTTCCTTACCTATTGATATGATCATATGGTTTTTGTTTTTCTTTGTTGATGTGATGGATTATGTTGATTGGTTTTTGGATGTTGAACCATCCCTGTGCCCCTTGGATGAATCCCTCTTGGTCATGATGGATAATCCTTTTCATGCAATGTTGGATTTAGTTTGGCAGGATTTTGTTTAGAAATTTTGCATCTGTGTTCATTAGGGAGATTGGTCCATAGTTCTCTTTCTTTGCATTATTTTTATTTGGTTTTGGAATTAGTGTCATGTTTGCTTCATAGAAGGTATTTAGTAGCTTTCCTTCTTTCTCAGTTTTTTGAAAGAGTTTTAACATACCAAGTTAGTTCCTCTTTGAATATTTGGTAGAATTCATTTGTGAAACCATCTGGACCCAGGTTCTTGTTTTTAGGGAGAGTTCTGATGACTGCTTCAATTTCACTGCTTGTGATTGATCTCTTTAAGTTTTCTATTTCTTCTTTGTTCAATTTGAGATGACTGTATTGTTCTAGGAATTTGTCCATCTCTTCCAGGTTGTTGTATTTATTTGCGTATAGATGCTCATAGTAGTCTCTAATTATCTTTTGAATTTCTGCTGGGTCTGTTGTAATATCTCCTTTTTCATTGATGATCCTGTTTATTTGAGTTTTCTTGGAATGTAAGAGAGATCCTGTTGGGGACAGAATTCTAAGATGACTCCCCCAACTGTGCCTACTCCAACTCCTCCCCCCTCATGTACAGTAGGGCTGGCAACTTCTACGCAGTAGAATATAGCAAACATTGTTCCTACCACAATTACATCATCTTTTATGGTAAAGTTGAAGGAATTTGACAAGTGTAATTAAAATCCCTAACTGGTTGACTATAGTCAAAAAGGAGCTGACCCAGTCTGGTGACCCCTTAAAATAAGGTGCAGAGATCAGAGATAGAAGTAGTTACCTGACCACGTGGTCTTGTAAAAGAAAGCTGTCATGTAGAGAGAGCCCTAAAGCAGAAATCTGTGTGTGACTACTAGCAACTGAGATCCTCAATCCCACAACCTCAAGGAACTGAATTCTATCAATGATCAATGAGCCTAGGACCCCTCCCCACCCCCGATAAACCTTGGTTTCAACCTAGTGAAACCCTAGATAGTGGAACAAACAAATTTATACTTGTTCTCCTAATACATAAAAACAGTGAGATGATGAATCTGCATTGTTTTTCAACAGCTAAATTAGTGGTAATTCATCAGGCAGTGATAGAAAATACAGATTCTGTTTTTTTCAGTTGAAATCTCAATGCATCTTCAAGATGACATCTACTTCAAGCGTTTATTGTTACTAATCTAAATTGGAGCCACAATTATTCTCTTCTTCAATCACTACCTGCCATGCCTCTCTGGAAACCACCTCTTAGGCAGCTGTCATTAAGACTTCTCTGGAGCTTGCTTCTGGGGGTTCAGGAAGAAAAATAAGACAAAAGTGATGCTTTGCTTCAGATCTCATTTTGCAAGATTATGGTATGAAAATTCCCCGATACATTAGCAAACATCCTGGCTTCCGAGCTGTGTTTGCAATGGTTTGTCAAAGGAGAATACATGGGAAGGTGCCTCAAGGTGGGCTGGCTGTAAATTATCTGTATGTAAATTATCCAGCAGTGAACAAATGGCTTCTCCTGGTCTTCCTCAATTTTGCCTGGGAGTTAAAGAATTTCATATTTTGCTACTTTTTAGCTTGTTTTTGTTGAGCAGAGTGAAGTGCTTGGGAAGCATGAATTTATAGTTAGAGCAATAGGATTTAGACTCAGAAGAGATGTTTGGAACGCCCAGATCCCATATGAAGTTGGTTGTGCATTCATTTCACTGGCCTGAGCTGGGTTTACAGTCCTGTTCTTCCTAATTAATATGGTAGCCTGCCTTTACTCACATTGGCATCCCAGCACCATGTGTTTGCTCAATAAATGAAAACTCTTTTACAGAGAAGGAAATGGAGACCAGAAGGATTCAAATTTTTGCCCAAGGTCTCAAAGCTTATCTGTGACACACCTGGTTCTGGACCAGCAGCCTCTAAACTCCTGTGTCTTCCATTCCACCACACCAATGTTGTATGAGGCTTACTGTGCCACAGAGGAGGTGCACTCTGGCCCTGTCTCACAGCCTGCCCAGTCCCCCTGTCTCCATCAAGTAGCCCTTAGCTCTGTTCCCATGTTGTGCACACTTTCTGCAAGTGGCATTCCTGCCTAATTCCCTGCAGGACAGTTTTCAGTTTCACACTTCATGAACTTTATTTGCAATCAATAAATAAACCTATTATCAGGTTTTTGTATTCTCATCATCTATTGTCATCTGTCATAAACCCTTGCATGCAGGAATCTGCTTCATTCGGCAGAGCCCACTCATCTTTATTTCTGAATCAGTGAGGACAGATACAAACTAAAAGTACAAGTCCAAGAATTCAGTTTTTGTACAAAACAGGATATTTAAGAATAAAAGTCCTAGTTAAACATTATGTTTGAGATTAGTGCCAGCAGAGAAAGAAGTCATTACCTTGTCAGGCTCTCTGTACTTACTAGAAGCAACAAAGTATTTTGTCTTTTCATTCAAATGTGACAGGATGTGATGGAAACACGACTTTTCATCAAGGTGTCTTTTCAAAGAGCTTGTGGCTTCTGGCCATCTCTGCCAGTTTGTGGAGCTCTGTTCTGAGTGCAGCTTTGGGTTGACAAATAAGTTGGAGTCATGGTTACATATCAAAATATACTTTGAGGGACAAGCTAAGTAAAGCTGTATGTATAGTTAAGCAGTCTTCCTCCTCCTCCATTTCCTGTTATTTCCACTTTTTCAGAGTTGCAAATGTTTTCTGATAGATTCTCAAGATGGAGAAGTAGACACTTTACAGTCAAGGAATTTCTGTTGAAGTGTTCACACCTAGTTCTTAAGCAATTCATGGCCAGTAGCTCTGACTATCACATAGCTTTCAGGCCTTTTACGCATCAAAGCTCTATAAATACGGTAGCATTTGCAGTACCCTTGGGGAAACCTGTGTTCTGGCCTGGGGGCCACCCACACTTGGGGTGCTTGTCAGCTGAAGTGCAGTTATGCTGCAAGATCTATGCAGGTGTTGGTGAGGGGACGTGGAGTCATCCAGAAAAGGCAAACTGGTGTCCGCTTTGGAAGAATGTCACCTGGTATACAGGTATATTTAGAGTAACATGCTTAAAGAAATAATGTGTTGAGAGCAGAGGGTTTGGTCAGCTTTGAGAAGCATAGGAAAAAGAATCATCCCTTTTCTTTGATCCCATACTAACTCTATCCTTGGGAGTAAGAGAATTCCCTAGCACATTTCTAGATATTCCAAACCCAAAGGCAAGAGTACCCCTATTGTGAGCCTGATGTTAATACATGAGTTTCAGCTTCCTCCTCCTTGACTGATTTAATGTCCTCACAGCAATTTTCTAGTTCTGGAGAAGGTCTGCTTATGTAGAGAGAGAATGCAGAAAATATACAGATTTTAAATATTTCGGAGTCTTTCATAGTGATTCCTCATGGTAATGAGTGGCTTCTGATTTCCATTTGGTGTTCCTTGACTACAGGGAGAAAGAAGATTGTTATGCCAACGTGAATAATTCCAGACTGTGTGACAATTATATTTCCCACTTGAAATTAATATATTGTCAGCCTCATACCATACTCGGGTCTTCTGTATATTTTAGTTAGTATGAGTCAGTATTTTGGATCTGATCACCTCTGGGGATCAACAATAGTCAGTCAGCCTTCTCCTAGATAACTCTGATTTTATTTCCATCTTGTAGTCCTCTCTACTTCTACATCACAGTTCTGTATTTAGTTGTCATCTGTATTAAAACGTGTTAAGAACAGATAAAAGTTTAAGTGCCTCTGGAGAAAATGTATAAAAAATTGTTTGGGGATCTCATTTATCTGTACTTCATTGTTTTGAGACCAGAAGAGTCATGTGGAGTAACTGAGTTTCTTACAATTGTCTCACAAAGGTCACATGCAAAGGTCATTTTTATGTTAAGACCTAGGTATTTTCATTTAAAGTATATTGCTCTTTCTGCTAAATTTCCTGTCCAACCTAATGGTACTGAAGGTATTAATAGATGCAAAAGGTTATCTTGTGAAACAGTGGGGCTGGCATGGGGCATGGAGAGTTGGAAAACACTCAAAGGTAAAACTGCCCTCCTGTTGATTTTGCTTTAGGCATTTCAAAGGCTTGTTCGTGTTGTAGTCTTACTTGTGTAAGATCGACCTATTCTCTTGAAAACAGGATAGTGTGATCAAAAGCCCAGAAGCAATGATTGGAGAATTATCACTTGAGTCATTTTAGAATGCTGAGAAGGGAATTTTAAGAAAGCCGAGTGTCTATTAAGAACAACGTTTATTTTTTTTAAGCATAGTCCTAGTTATTTTATTGAAGTCCTGTTATCTAACAAAATCAAGACCGATAGTTTAATCAAAGAGTTGGATGAGGTATGGCATTTATTTAAAAACCAGAGAAAACCTAATACATATGGATCTATAACATGCCATGTTAAATCAAGACATGTAAATGTATTCCCATACATTTTGATATAGATTCCAGGTTTCTTTTAGAACAAATTTACCAATTTTAGTTCTGCATCATCTTTCCTGCATAAATGATACCCAAAATACATTGTTTTCATTATCCAAACTTTAGCTTATTTAAAGAAGTGCACATTTAAAGATGTCTCTGACACAATCCAAGAACAGAATCTATTTAGAATTTTGTATTTCCGCCTTGGTGTTTTATAGTCATCAACATCAAATTTTTAATGTGACTCTCCTTTGTGAAATCATCTTTATAAAATATTCAACTCATTGTTGTTCTCATAGAAACAACAATTTTCTTTCTTTTATCCTCATATTTGAATATTTATATGAAATTAAATAAAATACAGCAATTGTTACGATAGCAAGCACAACAGGTTTGCATGAACCTTGGCAGCTCTCATTACATTTCAATGACTAGGTATTCTTTTAGTTTCATGGTCTTGTATAATTAGGTTTGGAAATGTTTCTTCAGGTTTGGAAATGTTTCTTCTATTATTTATTTGACTAAATTCTCTGTTTCTTCTCTCTCTATTCCCCTCTGCCATTATAGTGCCTTTCTGCATGGAGTCAGATAATTCTTGAAGTGTTTCTTCATTTACTTCTTTGCATTTCTCTTTCTTCCACCTGGATTCTTTCTGCATTACCATCTTTGAGGTCACTCATCTGATTTCTCTTGGTTCATTCTACTTCCATAGCTTTCTCCAGAATTTATTTTAGCTCCTCATTGATCTTTTTATACCTCACTTATCTGTCATTTTCTTATTTAAAGCTTAAATTTCTATCTTCTAGTCATGACTATTATTTCTCAGAACATTTATGTTTCTGAGTTTTTTTTGCATATCTTTGCTTAGCTTCTTTAATTTCTTGATCATAGCAATTTTGAACTCTGTATCTGATTAGAAGAAAATATCTTACATGTTTTTGTGGTTGATTCAAATTTGTTTTCTCATGTATTGTATTTCTCTATCTTGCAGCTTTCTAGATTGTTGTTTTGCCAAGTGGTCAGAAAGTGAAGGTACAGAAGCTTCACTTTTCCAGCAGATGGACATGTCTGTTGGGGAGAACTGATCAAAAGCTGATGAGTCAGGGTGGGGGAGGGTCCTGGGGACTTCAGTCACTGCGGAAAGTGGTCTATGTGGGTGACTCCCGTTGTAGTACTGCTGAAAGTCCTCCCGGGGTTTCCAGATGTGTGTCTATGTAGTTGGTAGGGTCACATTACTGTACTTCACAGAATCCGCATGTGTCTGAAGAGCGGGGGTGGGGAGCTCCATACTGTGCCCTGCCCTCTTCACTGGGAACCTTGTGTCCCTGGGATATTGCAGCTCCTCCACCATATCTACCATCATGTAAGGGTAAGTTTCCATACAAGCTGGCTCTCTGCTCCCCAGGGCTGCCAGCCAAACAATGGAGCGTAGCTCTGAGATTTGTACTATGACCTCTGCCAGGTGAAGTCTCTAGGTGCTTCTTCACCTGCCTTTGTTGTGTGGAGTTGAATTTCCTGAGTGTCACTTATGGCATAGTCATTGTTGATCTCTGATGTCTAAGAGGTTCTACCCCGAAGTACAGGACCCCCCGGGTCCACTGACTCCCTGGACTAATTTCAGCTTATCCTCCCAGCAGCAGAGCAGGTTACCTCTTCTGACACCATCTTCTTTCTCAATTCTCTGAGAAATTTTACTTCTTTTACAAGTTATTAATTAGTGAAATTCTAACCCAAAGCTGAAGAATATACTATAAGCTTTCCTCTTTAGACCCTGAAGTTAAATTACTCCCAGCCATGAAATACCCCAAAAGCATCATGCAGCCGCGTAGCCTCTGGTTTTTAGAATATCTGATACCTCGAAGAGAAACAAAATCTCTAATGCCAGCTCACCTTTTTTAATGTCTTTCTTTTCTTAGATTCTGTTTCTGTTTTTCATTGCTTTGGTATGGAATGTTCACAAATATTTTTATTTTGTTCAGTTTTCCCATTGTCAAAGGGGAAGACTGGTACTATTCTTCAGTATCCTATTAATGAACTGTGGTTACCTTCTTGTAATGACGTGATGGGTGCTTTCTCTGGCATGTTATCAGTTATTATTTCTGATTTTATTATAATTCCATTCCTTCTATTTCATTAGGTAAATGTGATTATCCTTAACTTCATGATATGGATACTTATTATTTTCAGACTATTTTTCTAATACATATTTGTGGGACTATTTTTCCTCGTAAGCAATGCTTTAGCTGAACTCTTGGTAGATAACATTTTCATTATTGAGTTATTTTACAATTTCCATTATGAATCCTTATTTATTTTGTAGTTCTCCTTTAATTTCTAGACATGCTGTTTTTCTAGATTTTGAGAATTGGATTGTTTTATGATAAGAGAATAAACTGAATCTGAGCATTTCAATTCTTAGACATTTGTTGAGACTTGCTAAATCCAGTATGTGGTCAATTTTTGAATGTTCTATGTGAACTCTAAAAGTTGAAGATTTCAGTTATTGAGTGCAGTGTTTTGTCTATGCATATAGACATGAATTGTGTTCACATAATTTATATAAAAATAAGGTGTTAAAACTGTTAAAGATTACTTCTTCCTCCACATCTCCTTCCACTTTTATTTAAAAAATAAAAAAACATGCTTTGGAACCAGTGAGACCTGTATTGTTAACCTGGTTGCACCAGTTACAAGGTGTGAGATTTTGAAGTAGTCCCTTAACTTCTCTGAATCTCAGTTTCTTCAGCTGTTAGATAGCAATGACAATAGCATCTGTGATTATTGAGTTCCAAGGATACAGTGAGAAAATAGTTATAAAGTATTTACCAGGGTCTAGCGTCTGATCAGTGGTATCTATGATTATTTTCTTGTGATGATCAGATGGTTTGTTTACAGTTTTTCCTCAGTTTTCAGTTCTTCAAATTAGACAGTGTTCCAAGTGATAGAGGGTGCTACCCAGCCCCCATTGTTTCCTGTTTAAGATTGCAGATTTTAAGGACAGATATGCTAAAATGTGAGAATGACCTTAGTTGGATTTTCCCTTTTGGGAGATGCAGGAGGGAGGAAGAAGTGAAATGGTCCAGGTGCAATTTCTGGAAGGTGGGAAATCAGGATATATAAAAGGTGTAAAACAAAGAAAGAGATTTTAATATGGAGATCCGATAGAGAGAGATTTAATGGAGGGGAGATTGGAAGCAGCCATTTTTGTAGGGTAAAGATGTAAGCCATGTGGACTTGGCCATGTGGCCAAAGGCCTGGGGACCTGCAGCCTTTGGTTGGCCCAGG
The DNA here is from genome assembly GCA_004024945.1 of Uropsilus gracilis. Classification (NCBI taxonomy): domain Eukaryota; kingdom Metazoa; phylum Chordata; class Mammalia; order Eulipotyphla; family Talpidae; genus Uropsilus; species Uropsilus gracilis. Next base: position 16,743 of record PVHY01007711.1, on the reverse strand, counting down.
CTGGCAGCATGTGTACTAAATGCAGTTAAGGAGTTTGCAGATTTGAACTCCATGTTGGAATTTGTTTTGCTGAGTTTGACTTGTACCTGAAAGAGGCCGTGCAAAAGTTAGGCCTGAATAAAAGTGAACTTTGCTGGTCTGGTACCATGGAATTTCTGCTACCTGGAAGACAAGGTAGAAGACAAGGAGGAGTATGCCAAGGGAGCAGCCAAAGGAACATGTCTTTAAGCATCTGGAGATGAACTCTGACTGGACATTGGTGAGATGATCAGTACTGAGAGACTGAGGATTTTTGGGCAATATGGGGAAAGTACTTTGGACAATGCTGAGAAAGGTTTAGGACAATGTTAAGGTAATCGAAGTTTTACTTACATGCTTCCTTTGTAGTAATTAGGAAATCACTTTGTGAGAAATAAATTAGTCTGCACTAATAGTCTTGCTTTGACTTGGTATTTTAGTTGAGAAGGCTGGAGATGGTGGAAAGAACTCACAAGAGTTTAAACTGTGTTTCTAAGTTTTTTCTTTTTTGTACTTTTTGGAGCTGAAAGCAGAGCAGCTGGCTGGCTTTTGCATATCAATGGTAAAGGTGAGCAGTAAAAATGCTAATAAACAGTTTGTAGCCTGCTTTGTAGAGAGAAGCAGGCAGATAGGTGTATCTAGTTAAAGGTAAAGGTAAATTGCTAATGTAACTGTTTGCAGCCTGCTTTGTAGAGGGAAGCAGGCCTGTAGGTATGTGTTTAAGTCAAAAAGCCTTTTTTTGGTCACCCTGTTTCACAAGTACCAGCTGGGAGTGTGTCCTGTCCTCTCGTGATCTCTGGTGGCTGCTTAGTTCTCATTATTAATCTAGCTTCCATTAAGAACCTTTTTCTATTTCATCCATGCCAGGCATCTATGTGTCTATAAAGCTTCTCACTATAATCTGATCAAGCTCATTTCTGGAATTTCCTTACTCATTCTTTGAGTTGCTCATACTGGAGACCCCTTGACCTTTTCTTTGACTGTGGCCTTGCTTGGTATTTAAGAACAGTTCAGATGCTTGTGAGATAAGTGGTTTCACTGAAGATACAGCTTCACAACAAATGGGATATAGAACGCCCATGTATTGTCCGTGCAGCTAAAATTGGTTCTTTTAACTGTGAAGTGCTTCATTTTTTGTTGTGGAATTTTTTCTTTCCTTGGATATGTGGAGTCAGCTCAAATCCTCAGCTGTTTGCTAAAGAATTCAAGGAGCTCATTGTATTACATCTCCCAAAAATTCAAAGTTTCAAACTTTTCCACACTTGATTTTTCTGTCCTTGTTTTCCTATCCTTGTGCTAGATTATATTGGAGCAGTGCAGGTCAAAAGACAGTCTTTTTAAGAAAGAACTAGTGGTGAACATTCAGTGAGTAGTGAGTTTAATGTAATAGATATAACTGTTACAGATGAAGTAGATGGCAAGTAAGCCCCACCCTACATAATGGCATGGTTTAAACAAGTTTATTCAATTCACATAAAAGAGATTCATTGTTTGTAGTTCCCGCAGATGTGGTAGAGATTTTAGAATACTAAGTTCTGCTTCTGTGGTTCCCACCTTTGAGCTCACTTCATCACCCAATATGGCTGTTTCAACTCTAGCTTTTAGAATAATGAGGAAAGATGGAGATGTTATTTCCTGTTATCAGCTTTCTTGGAAGTTCTCATTCTGTCCTGAGGTCTCATTGGTTACAACTAGCTCTATCTATCTGCATGGGAAACTAGGAGATACAGTATTTTATTCTGGGTAGCAGTTTGCCTAGCAGAAGTTTTGAGTTTTGTTACCAAATGAGAATGAATATTGGGTAGGCAGCCAACAGTCTTTGTTGTAGTTTGGCTATAGTGGCTTAACTGAGTAGATGATTCCATAGTACTCAAGTACATTTTCATCCAAGTTCAAGAACAAGTTTACCCTTTGTGGAATAAAATCTAAATTGTACACTTAGTTAATTTCTGTTAACATGCATGAGTTACTTTCTCTTTCTTATAATGAGTTGTGTTTTTTTTTTAAATAAAGACACAGAAGAGTCACCAAATTATAAGAGAGGCCATGCACCCTCTATGTCTGCCTTAAACGCTTACACATGCCTTCTGAGACTGGCAGTGTATGTTTCCAAGTCTAGGCTAAAGAGTAAATTGATGTAGTGCACATAGTAAGAAGGTGGTTAGGTAGAACCCATAGGGTAAGACTTGGGTTCAGTTCTCAATTTATATGAGTGGTGAAAGGATTATAGGTTTTCAAGGAAAGATCAGAGCAGTCAGTGCCAGGTAAAAGTTTCCTCTTTAGGAATGAAAGCTTTTTTTTTTCCTTCACTGACAGATCTCTGGAAACAGTAGCTATTATTGTTCTCATAACATTTGTTATTCTAGCCCTTATTAATGTTTGTGCATATTTAGGCCAGTGGATGATCTGGCCATTTTCTTCACTGATGACTGTGATACATTTCTCTTCACCCTTCTGGTCTCTTTGCTAGTTTCTGCCAGGCACTTGAATTCCTCCCATTACTCCTGTGATACCCAGCTCCATTCTTGACCATTTTCTAATTTGGTACCCACTCTGTGCAATGACCCCTAGACCCATGGCTTATTCTACCGATGCTGATGTCTCTGATACCATCTTTATAATAGATTCCTTCCAGAAATCTTTCCAACTGCTTACCAGACATGTCTACCTACCTGGTTTCCTTTAAGTATGAAATATTTTTTACAACTATATCTAAAATGGAGCTTTTCAACTCTACCTCCTTGTTCTTTTTCCTTTCTCCTGTATTCTATGTCTTGGTAAATGACACACACATACCCAGACCTGAATTCTGGGATCCACCTTTTTCTCCTGCCTTGCCATCATCTCTGTCCTCATCTAACCAATCACCAAGAATTCTTGAAACATTCAGAACCTTCTCTGATCCCCTCGCACCCTCAATATTGTCTGTGCTCAGACCTTCATCCTTTACCACATGGGATATTACTACAATCATCTCCTAAGTGCTTCTGTTTAATCCAGGCTGCCCTTCAAACTGCTACCAGAGTGACCTTTCCAATATAAGAACTCTATTATGTCACTTCTCTGAATAAAATCCTTTTAATGTCCAGTCACCGGTGGGATGACATCCAAACCCCTGAGTCTGACATTCAGAATTAGTCCCTCACAGAGGCTGCTCATATGCATAGCTCCCTTGTATGAACAAGAAAAAATGCCCCCTCTGGATAAGGCAGCTGAGTAGATGAGAAAGGCTTGGTGAATGGAGCCTGCTATTAAGTGAGAACAGGATACCCCTCTCATAGAGAGCACACAGCCCTCAGGGCATGGGGATTAACTAGTGAACTTGGGCTGACCCCTTTTGAGGAATTTGTCTGCTGCTCTTTAGCCCATCTAGGTGTGACCCTACTCCAACTCCAGGATTTATTTGCAAGCTCTCTCCTGCCTCTGTGCTTTCCAGACATGAATGCTGTCTCCTGCACCCTTCATCACCTATTTCTCTTTCAAGACTTGCTTTAAGCATCACCTCTTCCTGGGAGACTTCTCTGTCCTCAGCCTGAATTATTTGCCATCACTCGGTGCACCCTTCACCCCCAGTCTGTACTATGGCTCTGCCATAGTGATGTAATGAGTCACTGTTGCATTTGTCTCCTCTCTTCTTAGAGACAGAGGGCAACATTTTATTCATCTTGATATTCTTGATTTGACTGAGGTAGATTTTCACTAGATTAATTGTAGGGGAAGTGTCAGAAGAAAACCTATTAAAACTATAGGGCTTATATCTATTTTAAAAAGTTAAGAAAAAATTAGTACTTTTTGTGATGCAAAGCAATTACAAAATATGCCAGAAAGTATTCATCATTTCTTATTTATAAGGTACAGCATGAAGAGGAAGAGAACAATTGCTGAAAGTACACAGGAAACCATTACTTTTTCAAGAAGCATATTTTGGGCCTGAAGGCAAAATTTAAGAGGTGGCCAAGTGTGGAAGACAGCGATGGTATGAAAGGGCAGATGAGCTAAGAACATACTTGAATTAAGCCTAAGAGTGGAAAGGGGAGCATCTGCTTAAAATCCGCTTCTGCAATTGACTGGATGTTTGACCTCTGGGCAAGTCATTAACCTGTGTGTCTTAGTTTCCACATCTGTAAAGTGGAGATAATAATGCTTCCTTCCTTCAAAGAATTATAGATTAATCAATGTCTGAAAAATGTCTCCAACTCAGGCAGCTCTTTGTAAATATCCAGTCGCATGTAGACAAAGTCAGGTGTAAATACTAAAGAAATAAATCTAAGCTTCCTTTAAATTTTTCAAAATGGTAAAAATAAAAAGATAATTGTTTTGTGTTCTCATTCTGGAAAATGCTATTAGGGAAATAGTTATATTTTTACTTTGGAAAATATTCTTTTAATGAAGTAAGTCTTATTTTTCCACATGATTCCAAAGCTGAGATGCTGGCTGAGGTTTGAGAACATCACACATGGGAGGAAGGGGGGAAACCACAGCCCCCTTGGGTGAATCGATACCTACAAAGGTTGTTCATGTCAGGGAAACTCTGGCCTGTGTAGACAGCTTCCCTGGAGTGGGTTTTGAATATGGGTGTTTGAGCCTCCTTATTTCTTCCCTTTCTCTCTGCTGCCCACTTCCTTTTACTGAAAGGGCATCTCCCACTAGGGAGGGAAGGTGCACGGTCTCGGGCTTGTCCAGCCCAGGCTCTCAGTTGCTCCACTAGGGGTTCTGTGCACTTTGGGGAACATTTCAGGTGGTCTGAAAATTCAGATGTTAAGGTTGTACAGCTCACTCCTCATTGGCTTTCTAAAATGGGTGGATTTCTCAAAAGGGCCTTTGTTTATTGGCCTGGTTGAGGGCCTTGTTGTGCTGAATAGGATCACAGCTTGGTGATGGTAAGCAGGCCCCAGGTGATAAGGAGGCCTGGGCTGGGGGAGAGAAAACAACATACATGGGACCATAGGATATGGGAGGAAGGGGAGAGGAAAAAGATTTGGTCAGCTGTGAAGGTGAATAGTATCTTAGGGGAAGTCCCACTTAGGCGTGGGCTGGGACTTGACTTTCTCCTTCCCTCTTACTTTTGTCTCCTTTTAAAGACTTTGCATGTAACTGGAAGTAACTTTGTTATCGGGGGTAGGGACAGCCCCGTTTAAATCCCTCTTCCCTACGGGTTCTTCCGCCTGCGCGCAGCAGCTGCTCAGCTATCAAACCCTAACAACCAGGATAGACAAGAGGTTTATTTCCAGATACGGGAAAAACAGAGTCCACACCCTCACAAATGTTCCAAACAGAATAGAGCCCCACTTCTGCTCCTCAAGGAGCTTCGTGGGGTTTACCTCAGTCTTAGGGCACTTCTGGCTGGAAATGCCAGGACCTTGACTCCCAATCCTGTCGCTCCAGTTGGTACCAGATGAATCCAACCAACACAGGTGGGGCTCAGGCTCAGGCGGTCTCCCCGAGGCAGGCCTGTCCGAGTGTCACCGTGGCTCCGCACTTCACCAGAGTCACCTCTCCTCCGCCTTCACACAGGTCTTGCTCCTCAGGAACCAAGTCCTGGGGAGGTGAGGAAGCTCCAGAGGACTCAGCTCCTGGGTTCTCCTGAGGCCCAAAACCTCCACGCCTGATGTCAATCTCCAGGCTCTCGCTCTCACTCCACTTTCCATGCTCCTCTCCAAAATTGTATATCTCCACACTCCACCTTCCCTCTTTTTATCCTTCTCCCTGCTTCCCATTCACCATCCCACCTTGGTGTGTTACCTCTCTTTGCCCTCTGGGCCTACCTTCGCCTCAGGACCCTGCATTACATAATCCCAAGTCTGCCTAGGTAATCACTTTAAAAAGGGGAACTGGCCTCAGGCTAGTCTTAGTCTCTGTCTTTCAGATGCAGATGACAGCAATGCCCACATTCCTTTCTCAATGAAAGGAACTGGGTTCATCTTTGGGTCCTGGGTTCATCTTTGGGTCCCTGCTTCAACTTTACATGTAACTGGAAGTAACTTTAAAGACTTCACGTGTAACTGCAAGTAACTGGAGATGGCATGATGTAACACACTGGTGCATTTTGAAGTGAGGGCCATAGGGATGGCAGGCCATGTAGTGGTTAGAACCTTGAGCGACCTTGTTGGCTGCCAGGTGGTGGGGTTGGGAACTGGTCAAGCTGGGTTCTGCTCCCAGAGTTGTCAACGCCCCAGGTGTCTCTGCAAACCATAGGTCTGCCCTGAGCTGTTTGTGGGAGCAGACAGGAAGGACACAAGGGAAAGAAATTCGTCTCTGAAGCTTGACTTGGCTTTGGTGTCACTTGCAAGGAAGCTGGTGTTCTCCATTCTGGTTCTTTGGGATTTTATTGCTGTGCCTGCGTACCTTACCATCTAGAGACTAGACAGTGAAGAAGTTCTCTTGCAAAGGGGATTCCAATTAGCAGCTGTAACCTTACAGAAGGCCTTTTCTCTTAGGAGGGTCCTTTCTCTAGGCTGTCGTTTTTTTCTGTTTGATTTGTGAAATGAACACATACCCAAGGTGTAGACCTATAGCTTTAAGTGATGTTAAGCAACAGGGTAAAGTACTTTGACTGAGGGTGCTTTGTGTACTGTTACTGGGCTGGACATTTGAACCTTCTGTTACAGTCACAGCAAAGTGGGTTAATTCAGACCTAGCCTCCAGGACAGCTCTAATCCCCCTTGGCATATAGACTGGGTAAAGTATTTATATGCTTCACAAGTTACTTGCCTGTCCCACTGGAAGGAGGAAGCTCTATAAGAGGCTCCAAGATTTAAACACATTGAGCCCATGACTTAAAAAAAGAAATGGTGTGGCATTGTTTTGCACTGTTTCCTTGGCTTTCAAAGCCTCTTTTTTTCTTTCTTGGTTCTGCCCAAAATGGCATAAATCTTCCATCTGCTATTATCTTTTAAAAGATCTTTTCAAAGACATTTCTTTGGGGGAGTCTGGAATAATTAATTCTCTCCCCCCTTCATCTTTCTCAATGCATTTAATTTGAACTTTCTTAATGAAAACTCATCTCTCATAAAGGCTGGGTTGGCCCATTTCATGTGTGCTGCTCTGTCCTGCTTTTGAGTGATGTGTAAATAAGAGGCAATCTGGTGATGAGTTTTGCTTGTGTGGTGCAGAAGGGTGGAGAGGGAGGAGGATTTGATGAATTGAGGCAACCAGAAAATGTACTTGATAATAACATGGCCATGATTGATGTTGTAATTCTTGAAAAATTATCATTGTGATATAATTATTTGTTTATGAACTGTGCCCTGAGACTCCCAAGTTTGTGATTATTCATGGCACAGATAAAACTCTAAAGTCAATAATTCATCAAGGGTATAATGGTTTTGTTTGGGGGAGGTGGGGGTCATAGGGATATTACATCCTGTTTCTGACACTTCTGCTATAAATCTGAGAACTTCAGTGCAAGGAAGCGCCACCTCTGTACCCTCTGCTCCCCCTTCTTATTAAAGTCCTCTTAATTGGTTGTATATATTATTTAAAAAAATTGCAATTAGGTTTATTTTTCCAAAAAAAAAATCTTTGAACATAAGAACATTATCTGGGTCATTTCCAATGGTGTAGCCGTGACTGACATGGAGATGAGTGAAAAGCAATTGGACTTTGTCCCCAGAAAAACACAAGACGCTAGCAGGTGGGATGCAGGGTATGGTTCTATTTACAGGAGGAACACATCCTGAGTGAATATATTTGGGGGATCCTTTGATTTGAATCCACAATAGGGGATAAAAATCAACTTTCTGATATTTTCAAAAAGCTGGCTAGTTTGGTCTCATAATTAACTTAAATTTATTTATCTATTTATTTTCAGACTAGGTCTTGCTATGTTGCCCTGGATAGGGTAGTTTCGAACCTGCTGATTCAAAGGATCCCTGACCCTAGCCTCCCAGGGCAGGGATTACAGGCGCATATCACCACGCCTGACTCACACTTAAATTTAAGTGGATGGTTTTGGTATGTCTCTGTCATGAGTTTGGCCTCTCTTATTTCTGTTTTGCTCCCCCTAAAATGGTCAACATGGTAGTTTCTCTAATTCTTTCCATTGCCTTCTTAGTGTTAAGTTTTTCTTTGCTTTACTCTGGGAATGTTTGTCAAGGGTGCATTATGGACCTACCCCCGAGACACCTTGTTAGGGCTGGCCTCTCCTTTTATAGGGGTGAAGTACAATGAAAATAAGGAATGTATTTTCACAGGGACAGGCTCTTGCTTACCTTCCATACCTTGAGAGCCAGGGAACTTCTTTCCTTAGAGTGCTTTTTGTCCAAGCTCATGCCATACAGGAGGTAGGTGACTCATCTTTATAAAATCTGTGAGAAAACTGAGGCTTTCTGGTCGACTTCGGGTTCAAGGAGAGATGCCAATTTGCTCTGGCTGCGAGCGGTGACTGCAATTTTAGGTAGTTTTAATTAAGCGCTCAGAGTCTTGAGAGGACATATAATGGGCTATAATTCTACTTCAAGAAGACAGAGTCACATCTGGAGCTCTGTTACTGGTCTAAGGTGTCACATGGAATAGGGGTTACGGGTTGAATTGTGTCCTCTGAAAATTTGTAGGCTTAACTCCCAATATGTGACCTTAATTCCATTTTCTTCTCATAAGGGTGGTCATTCCACATATAACTAGTTAAGATGCAGTCATATTGTTAGGGCAGACCCCTCATCCAGTATGACTGGTATCTTTAGAAGAGGAGAAAAATGCACAGTGGGAACGGCTCCATATGAAGACACAGGGACACACAAAGAGACGGTGACAGAGGTAGAGGTCAGGGTGAGACCCCTTTAGCTCATGGAAAGCCAAGGATTACTGGTAACTGCTGGAAGCCAGGAGAAAAGCCTGGGACAGGAGCTCCCTCAGAGACTTCCAGAGGAATCCCTCTTGGTGGTACTTTGAATTCAGACATGTACTCTCCAGAAAGGCAAGAGAAAATACATTTCTGTTGTTTAAAGACAACCGGTTTGTTGGTACAGCAGCCTTAAGAAACCAGTCAGGGGTGTTGAAAAATTCCGGTGCTCTAAATGTGTTACTAGGATATTGAAGGGACCCACATAGTGTCACTGGCAGAACCAGTGAAAGCACAGGGGCATAGAGATTTCCTGAAACCCTGACATTCATTTTCACATATTAAAGATCCTCAAATGGAAAGGCATTTAGCTTAATCTATTTAACTCTAGAGGAAAGATTTCAGCTTAACACTCTAAAAATGACTGAAGTAGTGGACTGGAAGATTCTCAGTGCTGGACTTGAGGAGATGTGATTTCTATATGAGAGGGTCCTTATCAGTTGCTAAGATTCTCTGGTTGATGACTGAATTTATCTACTTAGCGCTCATTGCCAAGGATACACAATTAATGTATCTTCTTGTAAATCTAAAGTCATTTGCTTAGCTGTCCACAGGATAAGATGTCAGAGTTTACTAAGTCAGCCATTGTTTGGCCTCTTTCCTCTCCCTCCTTTACCTATTTGCTTTACCTAATTTACTACCATATACCAAACAGACATTATTGCAGACACAAACACGCATATACCCTCTCACCGAAATTCATCAATGGCCAACTTTGTGTCAGTCATACAGACTACCTGAACAGCAGGGATGAGGGACCTTGTCACTTCTTCCATCTTGTCAGCCCTTTCTTTTTTTTTTTTTTTGAAACTGGGTCTTGCTATTTTTGCCCATGGACCGCAGGCTCTCGTTGCCCAGGGTACCACAGACTCAAGCAATCCCCAGCCTCAGCTTCCCAGGTAGCTGGGATTACAGGCATGTGCCACCACACCCAGCTATTTTTTGGAACTAGGTCTCACTATACGGGCCCCAGGCGGGACTCGAACCGCGATCCCTAGCCCCTGCCGCTTCATAGGCTGAAGCTTACAAGTACGAGCCACTGTGCCCGGCTCCATCTTGTCAGCCCTTTTTGATGGATGCTCAAGCTATGCTGAAAAACCACAAGAACATTTCTGGTAGAATTTCTGCCTCTTGACAAGACCTAGTTGACTTTGATTTTTTTTTTTCAAGTGTTCACATCCATCAGTATTCTGCCAATCTTTATTGAGCTGAACCTATTTGTAAATCCTTGAGTTTTGGGCACAATGGTGTGGGGGTGGGGTGCAGCCCAGCCACGATTGGTGTGTGAAGGAAGTTTATCAGGTTTTCCTCTTTTTTAAATAATGGTTTCTTTAGAAGGCCCAGAAGAACAGAATGGGGGGTGGGATTCACTCCCCTTAGCATCCCTGAAACCTGCTGGTTGTCCTCATTCTTTGGGACCCATGCTCAAGAACAAGATCAGTCTTTTTTCAGTACATGACGTTAGGCATCAGCAGAGGGATTCTTCCTTCTTTCCCAATCCCTCTACGCTTCGACCTTTTAAATCTGGATAATAATCTTGTTGACTTGAACAGACTGTCTTCTGGACTTGATTCTAGACATTCTTTTTTTTTTTTTTACCTTCGATGCGACACTCAGGCTAAGATGATTTCAAGTTGTTTTAAACATGCTGGATGTCAATAGGCTTTTTTTTTTTTTTCTGCAAAGAGCTGCAAGTTCATAAAGAATTACAGTCCACAAGGACTAAAACCAGCGTATTTATGCTCACCTGAATGTATAACTTGTCCTTTGTCCTGCCTGCTGTTTTTATTTATTTTTCTTGTTCCTCATTGTCAAATACGTATGAGGATTGGCTGGGAGGAGAAAAGGTTGAGATTGTTGGCCATGGATCCATGTTCTGTCCATCATCTAAAACTGGAGCTTTGACAAATAGACTTGGTGCCAATCTGGCAAGGGAGAGGTTCTGTGCCTCTGGGGAGCTCAGAGCCCTGGTTTGGCTGCCAGCCCTGGGCTTGGGAAAGTGGCAGGGCTTCCAACTTGCAAGTGGGTCTGAGCCTAAAGCTCATTCACTCTTTCTGGATGAGAGATGGTCTCTATTTTATGGTATGTATTTCAGAATTGTTGGTACATATAAAGGACAAGGATTTTGTCAATGCTAAGAGAGGCTTGAATATGGAATTTGTACCACTTCTACTGCAGAAGCTCCACATGCTATGAGGATTTCAGTTCACCCCACCCATTTCATGTCTCCCCTTTGTCAATCTCCATTACCATCTCCAGATGGCAGAGCTTAAGTGATGTCCACAAGTAAAGCATATGTGCAAGCAGCATTGTTATTAGGTGACAAAGGGCAGCCCTCACCCCATACTGTTCCCATTAACCCTTGTCTTGGCAGACCCTCCCCCCCAACTCTGGAAGCCACCATGAAGTGCCATCACTGACTGCACAGTGTCTCGGGTGAGCTGGCTTTGATGCTCACTGTCATCTATCCAGGATGGAACAGATCCTAGCTTCATCAGTGTCTAGACTTCTCAATCTTGCTAGACTGTTTTGATGCTCAACAACCAAAAGAAGTAAAGCATTTTGGAAAAGTTGGGAGAAGCCAATTTTGTGTGCTTTCTATTTTCAGTTTTTTAAGCACACATTTCAGTGACCCATATCTGGCATAGGAGATGACTTCAAGGCCAGGCAACCATAACCACAGTTTCATATTAGCCTCTATTAATAAAAACTTCACAAATTGGCTGGAGCCTCTCAAAACTTCAACTAGGGAGTATTTCCTGTAGTTGGCAGCTTTTAGATGAAAGTATCCATGTTTTCTTCTGCCCAACCCAATCATGTCTTTGTTTCACGGAGAGCACAGGCTTAACAGGTAGACCACCTGTATTGTAACTTTGTCACAACAACTGTAGCATCTTTTATTCCTCTCTGTTTGACCTTCCAGTTGACCTGCCCTAAAATATGACAGGCTAATCCTACTGTCCTAACCAGCAACACAGCACCACCATGACTTACTCAGTGTGTCTGGAGAAAGAAAATACATACTTAGTATAAAGAGAAGATATAAGCAATGGAACAGTTGGCTATACACTATAGATTATAGTAAATGAAAAACATTGAGTGCATTTTAAATGATTAATGTATGAGAATTATCATCACTTACTGTGCATTAATCAAGAAAAAATGCACACTTCTCACGTGGTGAATGTTGCAGGCCCATTGTTCAGCTTGGATAATGTGCATCATAATGCTCAGTATGACAATGAGTTGGGGTAGTTGAAAATTCAGGATGGTTGTAAATTTGGTGTAGTATTTGGATTAGCATCTTAATCTGTGCCTTGTTAGCCTCAGCAGTACACGGCTATGTATTCTTTTTCCAAAACTAGCAAAAATAGGATTAATCTTTTCAAAAGCTTTTTTTTTTTTTTAAATCAAGAATAATGACCAAGATACCTGCTTAAACAAATACTACCAGCATTCATTAGTTAGGATGGTTACATGTAAAAGAAATGATGCCAGATAGTAACAAATCCAAGAGAAGTTTATTATGAAAATGGCACCTGCGGATGAAAAATTAAGTTACATAAAGACAACCATGTATGTGACATGTATGAGAATCTACAAAAGTATAAAAAGAACCCTGTTGTAAATGAAGTATGTACATTTCTGATTTGCAGCATTATCAATGGTCAATGAAAAAAAATGTTTCAAAATAAGCCAGGCACTCAGGAAGTTAGGTCCGGTTAGCTTCACACAAAACAAATGTACCATAGCTGTCACTTTGTAACGTTTTAATTTTTTTTATATATATAGTAGAGTTGGTAACACTGCTAAGATTTTTTTTTTTACGAACAGAATATCCCTTTCCCCATTATTCAGCTACTTGGCACCAGTCTCCTCATAAAAGTTTTCATATATTTGTACAAGAAATAGTTAAAAACACAGACACAGTCTTCACAGGTAATGAAGTGTTTTTTTTTTCATTTTGTAATTTTAAACACTATGGATTTAGACAGCAGCTGTGATTATCTGTTAGTTTAAATCACCAGAAATCATTTTGACACAACACAGAAACATTTATAAAAGAAAAAATAAAACAGCTGTCTAGCTGTTCTTTGTAGCCGATAGGTGCATTCCTTTGATTGTTCGATAGCTAGAGTAGAGCTTCCAAAATTAATCTTTAAATTTTGTGATTGGCCTTCTTCACCTTCTGACCCTACTTAAAGCCTTCAAGTGAGCTCACCATTAAAATTTGTGACACTGAACTTTTTTTTTGCTATTATTCCACAGTGGTTTGGGCCCAACTCATGGAATCAAAGGTCCCAGAGGAATCCACTCAACACAGTGATATTTAAAGGACAGCTGAGTTGCTATATTAGCATTGCACACATAAACAAAGATATATATGACAGTTCTATATTCCATTATCCCCTCCCCTTTTAAAAAATGTTGGTTGACCTTTGAAATAATTTTGTCTCACTGGTAATTGCTTTATATATTGCTCCATCAGCCAACCTGGAAGGAAACCAAAGAAAAGCACCCACTGCTTATAGGTAGAGTACAAGGGACTCTGGGAATGTTAACAACTGAGGCTATATGGCATCAATTTATTTCCTATATCTGAGCATTATTCTTCAGTGCTTTGTGTGGCACTCCGGAAGGAAGAGTCATACCCAGAATTCCATTGTGGGAAAAAATGGCTCCATTAACCTTGAGCTAGTTAAGAGTCTTTTTATCTCTGAGAATGAAAAAGATTTTGGAGAAGGGGGAGGAAAGATGAGGAGGGAGAAGGGGAAGACGAGAGAGGGGGAGGGAGAGAAGGGAAAGGGTTGGGAGACTATACACCAGCAAAGCAACAGCAGGAATCTTAAAAAGTGAAATGGAAGTTCACAGACAGTAGAAGCAGCATAGGGTGACATTACAGAGGAAGGCCACCACACAAAAAGTCACTAACCCCCAAGAATCACTGATTCACTAGGACTGCAGGAATGGGACTGTACCACTCCGGACTAGAGATAGAGCACAGAGAAGACAAAGGACGAAACAACTACATTAGCTTAGTATATACTGCATATAGAAACACACATTGAAACTGCAATGGGACTGACAGCCAAGGACACGTACACATTGCACACGTTACAGTTCTCACATCTGTTATTAGATGCCTTAACAAACAGCTGCCAAAAATGGAGTGGAAGAAGAATTTATACTTGACAGTCAGTTGGAGTGTTTGACACTACACTGATTTCTGGCAACAAAGACAAAATAGGATATTTTTTTCTTTTTCTTTTTCTTTTTTTTTTCTTAATGTGCAGTTTTCAGTTGCAGTTATTTGTTTGAAGCTTATTAACCCATTCTTTAGTTTTAAACCTTATTGGTTTCAACCTAGAAATAAGAGAACCAAAGGGGAAAAAATGCCATCAAATCAAATCAGTCCCCAACCCCAATCCTTTTTTTTTTTTAGCAAGAAATGAAAAAGATCAAGAACATGTTAAATAGTTTTTCCTTCTTTTACTCCACAATGTTACTGAAGTTGCAAAAATTAGTCTCAGTTAGACTGAGAAAAGGAAAAAAAAAAGCTCAACAAAAGACAGTATGTACCTACACTGCTCCTCAAATCAGTTTGATTGAGTTTTCCTAAAGCCCCTTTAAAAAGGGCTTTGTTGACCCATTAAATTTAATGTGAGGCTATGTTTGTTAGTTGGGAGGTAAAAAAATTTTAAGTCCTGCAGCAAACATTAATGAGGGCTTTGTCTTAACTAACCAAGGAGACTGCAGCAACGGACTCCAGACCAGGACAGAACACATTTTTTTTCCCCCAAAACCCAGCCCAGGAGCTGCATTTTGTATGAAGACATTACAGATTAATAAATGATAGCACCATGGTTTTAGAAATTAAGTTAATGTTTCAGTAATTAACATTTAGACCAACTTTTTTTTTTTTTAAACATTCTAGTCACAGGCCAGAAATTAAGTTTAAGAACCCAAATTATTTTTTATGTGCAAGTAAGAAAATCTTAAAATCTTAACCATAAAAAGAGAATTAAATTCTGCATAAAATTCTAAAATACTATCCCCCTATTTTTAAAGGAATTAGAAACAAAAACAAAAAAGAAAAACCACCCCATTTCATTTGACTTAGTCAAACAGGGCACATTGTTTATGCTTGTCTCTTTCAATCTTGATCATATCAAGATCTTTTTTTTGAAGAAAACCCAATGGTCATCACTGGAGAAATCTCTTGACCACAAGACTGAGTATTCTATGGCAGAGGCATATACACATTAAAGACATCTTAATAAAGATGCAAAGGAAAGCAAAACAACCCAACACACATCTTAGAAGAAGACAAAATGGCAGGCAACTGGTCATCTGACCCTCTGAAGGCAGAAAATAAACATATCTTTACACGAAAGAATAAGTCGGGTTAAAAGAAAGAGGGGGTGAGAAAGGGACCGTCGTCGTGTTGAGAGAAGACGCTGACCTGCTCGAATTCAAAGTGCTAGAATTAAAGGTCTAAACGAAAACGCCAACGATGCCTCCGGGCGGAACCCTGCCCCTCGCGGGGCTGCGCCTCAATCCTCCTTGCGCTCCAGAGTCTGTGCCGCGTGGATGCCGTTGCTGTAGACGGGGAAGGGCAGCGTGGAGAAGAGTCCCTCAGCCGTGGTGAACACGTTGCCCGCGGGCATCTGTGTCAGGCTGGCCGCGCTCACCGCGCCCCCGAAGGGTCCTGACATGTTGAGCCGGTGCACGTGGTGGTAGAGCATCTCCATGGGCGTCTTGGGGTCGAGGCCGAAGCCCGGGCTGTTAACGTCCACGAAGTTAACAGCGTGCGCGTTGGGCAGCAGGTTGCTCTGCATGGCCAGGGTCACCTCGGCGGGCGCATAGCGGATGGTGCCCGTGGTGTAGACCCTCTGCGCGGCTGTGCTGGTGGCGGCCAGGGTCCCGGTCACCCGGTGCACCAGCGGGAGCACGACGTTGCCTGCCTGCAACCTCTGCAGCGCCTCCAGGTCCCCAGTGTACAGCAAGGAGTTGGAGGCGCTGGGGCCACCACTCCCGCCGCCGCCGCTGCCGCCGCCCCCCCCGGGGTGCTTGTCCCGCGGGGACGCCGAGAGCGGGGGTGACAGTGGGTCGGAGGCCACTGGAGCCAAGGCCGTGGTGGCCGAGGCGCTGAACTGAGTCTTGCGGGCGGCCGCGCCGTCAGCGCCGGGCGGGGTGAGGACCGAGTCGGGGATGGCCACGTGCAGCCCCCCACTACTCCCGCCGCCCTGGCTCTGCGGGGACGGGAAGTGCTCCGAGCTGGGGGGCTTGGTCATGCTGTAGGGAGACTCATTCCTGGAGATCTCCCGGTTGGGAGGGTAGTTCCAGATGCTGCTGTCATTGTCGAAGTTGATGGGTTCCGAGATCTCCGTTTTGATCTTGAGCACCGAGGCACTGTTGGGGGAGGACAGGAGCCGCGGCGGCTCCACCAGACCCGTGTCCAGGCCGCCGGGGCTCGACGCGCTGGACAGGCGCCGGCGGCTGGTGCTGCCGCCCTTCTGCCGTTTCCTCCGCTTCTTGCGCTTCTGGTGCTTGCTGGAGGCCTGCGCGCCCGCCTCGCCCGCGCTGTCCGAGTCCTTGGCGCTGTCGGACGTCAGCGACTCGCAGTTCTGCAGCCGCAGGTCCGACTCGCTCTCCACGTAGCGCTCCACCTTGATCTGCATGGGGCCCAGCGCGCCGAAGCCGTCCTCGCCCGCCTTGGGGTTCTCGAAGTCTGAGTGCTCGAAGCTGTCGTCGCTGTCCCGGCTGTCTGGGTTGCTGGAGCTGTGGCCTTCGTCGTTGCAGTTCATGTCGTTGTCGCACGTGTTGCCGGACTTCTTCCGGTCGGGCTCGGGGTCCTCGCTGTTCTCGGACTGGTTGCCCTTCTC